>OVAN01014673.1:0-11871 GCA_900406275.1 Anastatica hierochuntica | reverse complement strand
CATACTAAAAACCGTAATTCTCGTATGAAAACCGTATTAAAAACCGATAAATTACGAATACATCACAAACTAGAACCACGTACAAGAACGATCTAGAGATCAAACATAGTCGTGCACATCAAGGGTTTGCGCGTGTGTATTTCCTGAAGAATCGATGTAAAGAAGCATGTGAAGATATGCCATTGTAGCAAAGCAACCGTATGGATGATGAGTTTAAGAGCTTCATTGAAAGAGAATGAATGTAACAAGATAATCAAATTCAAACTTCGATCTTTTGTTTGTTGTCTATCTTTTCAATTTTGACTGAGTTTGATTTGATTCATTTAGGGTTTTGGGCTACGATGAGATCTGTAAGAAGGTCACTGTCAATAAAGTTCTTTTTTAAACTTTTTTTTTTTCTGAGAATTAATCTTCATCAGATTGAGTGCGATTTAGTAGACAAAAAAGTTGTAAATATTATGAGTTGTTTTGCGTGGATAGAGCGATTGACTAAACATGATATACTTTTAGAAGTTGTTCGAGTCATGGATATTAACCTCGCCTCTAAGAAAATATCAGTTAGTTATTTTATTTTTAAACATAAGAATAGTTTCATATTAATACATAAAAAAACATATCTATTTAAATAAATGATGATCATTATAATACTTAAAATTCAACAATGACGTTATCATACTCTAAAGTTTTACAAATTCTAGAGGGTGATTGGCAAACACACTTTTAAGACTGTGATAACTTTAAAAAAAAAAAAGTCAGATTCAATCCAATCAAATTTTAACCATTTAAAAGCTTTGAAAGTCCTAAAACTCCTCTTAAAATTACTCACAACCATTTTCTTTAATTTTTTAGTCTTTCTCGACAGATTTTTTCATAGCTTACAAAATTTGACTTTATTTTTTACAGCAACAACCTTTAAAATTTTGACAGTAAAAGTCCAAAATAAATTTTTAAAGCAACAATTCAAAACAATCACCCCTATTCTGGTAATCAGAGTTGCCCGGGTTGCACTTTGCAGGAATAGAACCCGGGTTGCTCAAGACTCTAACTCCCTACTTGACTACTAGCCTACGGTTACATTCTCAAAAACTGATGCCCCGAAACTTTTATTTATAATTGGCGCCTAAAGCAAAGACTTTATGAACTTTAGCTCAGGGCCGACAATGCTGGTAATTAAGTAATTCGATTAACCTAATATACACAAACTATCCATTTTTTAAAAAATACATTAAAATTATACTAAAAGATATTTAAAATAATCAAAAACAGAAAATATGTTTGAAAATACTCTAAAATACCCAAAAATACAAAATCTTTTTTTAAATACCCAAATTATTTAAAAGTATTAGAAATAATCTAAATTTAGTCATCTACTTAATTGAGGTTTTGGTATTGGGATATCATGTATTTGGATATAATTGGGGCATTATGTATTTCGGGTATCGGTTCAGTTCAGTTCATATGTACTCGATACCTGAACTACTCATCCCTTTGGACCCAAATGGGTATTTCATTCGGTTCGGGTTCGGATCTGATTCAAATTATTTGGGTCGGTTCCTATTTGGGTATCCGAATTCGGGTAAAATGTCCACTCCTATTAAGCCACATGGTAAACCATGATTCTACCCGTCATTTGGGGTCGTGAAAGGGATGAGCGTTCGAGTTCAGATCTGATTCAAATTATTTGGGTCGGTTCCTATTTGGGTATTCCAAATTCGGGTAAAAT
Organism: Anastatica hierochuntica; assembly: GCA_900406275.1. NCBI lineage: Eukaryota > Viridiplantae > Streptophyta > Magnoliopsida > Brassicales > Brassicaceae > Anastatica > Anastatica hierochuntica. The sequence continues at coordinate 10,148 of OVAN01014673.1, read as the reverse complement.
GTCCACTCCTATTAAGCCACATGGTAAACCATGATTCTACCCGTCATTTGAGGCCGTGAAAGGGATGGGCGTTTTGGATTTCGGGTTTTGGGGACTAGATTTTCAAGTCACAGTCAGGTACTTATATTTTTCGGTTTGGGTCTGATTTAGATCTTTTAGGGTACGGTTCGGGTTTGAGTACGCGTTTAAATTATGAAAAATCATTAATCAAAAATATACCTTGAAACCTCAAAAACAAAATAAAATAATATCGAACATATAAATTTGGATGATATATAACCAAATACCAAATTAACCTGAAAATGGTTCAATTCAGGTATTTGGATGAAGAACTGGTAGGTATCTAGGGTTTTTGAGTATTTTATGCTATTTTATTATATTACTATTCTCGATAGTTTTCGATAACTCAGTTACTTTTCGGTTATTTTTACCAGATTTTTTTCATGATAATAATGGCTATTTGAATATTTTGGGTATTAGATCTAAAAATAACCTATATATTTAAGTATATTATTGTAATTCAGGTACTTTTGAGTACACAAAACATTTTAGTTTGAGTAAGATGTTGTTCCAGTTTTGCAGATATGGGATTTCATATTTTTTTGGGTATTATACCAGTTTTGATATGGGTTGTGTACCATTTTTCGAGGGCCGAGTTCGGTTCGGTTCTTCGAATTTGTGTATTTAGCATATTGCTGGCCGTGATAGTCGACTTTTTTTGGGAGCCAACCCGAACCCGGACGGACCCTATCCGAACTAATCTTAAATTCATCGGTTCCTATACATCCCAATCCGAATAATGAAAACTCCTAATAACTAACTCGAAAACTCAAGTAACTATTGATTTTAAGAATAACGATTGTACATATGTATTCAGTTTAAAAATTGATAAACACGTACTTCCTATAATACGATATTTAATATATAAAACCAAACCATGTCCATGCAATATATATATATACATACATATATATATATATATATTTGTAAATTTAATTCAAATAATTGAGTATTTTGATAACTAATCTAACGACCTTCACCGAAGAAGCAAAATGGGCTTGGTATTGATCATTCTTAAACAACTAAAACCGACGTGTGATTTGTCTTTTTAGATTAAAGTTCTCTTCTTTCTCTTTTTATGACCAAAATAATGACACTTTAATTGAAGGATTATGCTATTTAGAGTTTCAGTTTGAATTCCTTCATGTTCATCGGCTATGGTGATGTAATTATGTTGCGGTAGAAGTGAAATCCACATATTTGACTTGAATATTTGCAGATTTTTTGTAGTTTTTTTTGTAAGAAAGACCAGGACCTTACTTTTCGAGAAGAAGTCACCGAAGTTGAATTCGACGAATGGAAATAGATATAGTTAAGAACAATCTAAATGAACTCTTATTCCAAGACAGAGGGTTTATTAGAGAGTTTAAAATTCATAAGAAAAACTAATCTAAAACAAAAGAACCAAAATCACCTAATGTTTTAAACAACTTCTTGTAAGCGATATTTTTTGTTGTTCTCTTTGATTTTTCATCTTTGTCTGTGATAAGAATCTTCAAACCAACCATTCACATAACCTTTGAAAACGCCACGAGATGGAGGAGCCGTGCAGAGATACAGAGCAGGAAAGGCAGAGAGGGGATCCGCAACAACAAAACGAAGTCAAAACGAGAAATGATAGTGAGCAAAAGACAAAACTTTCATCTCAAGCAACTCCTATGAGGAAGATGAAATTGCTTGAGGAGTTAGTAATAGAGAATGATCTTGGTGGAGAAGAACAAGTGTCTTTGGTGATTGATATTGGAAGCACCCCCTGGATGCGTAACATCTATTTTTGGAATGACATTCCCTCATGCAATCTACAAATATAAAAAAGACTGAATGCCATAAAACGATACAACTACGACGCTTGAAACTTATAACAACTTTAGAAAAAAATAATAAAACAACGAAGTTGCATAAATGGACCAAAATTTCTCGACTTCATGGAAAATTGGATCGAAGACAAGCTGAGAATAGTCTAATGCAATCAAAATATCTATTGTTCCTATTCAGGTAAGGCAAAAATGATAGTTATAAATGTACTTAACCAAACTATACCTACAAACCCTTTGACTGTGGCCAAACACAAACGATCGAAAGATCCCTAATGTCGATTTGTATACTCCACCATGGAAGTTGCATACTCTTTCCATTGAGTACACAATAATTGTAGATCGGTTCACAACCCAAACCAAGATGAAAACCAAATAAGAAAAAATAAACTGCAACACACACATAAAACTATTACATTTACGGTTCATTACAAAGGATAACGTTGACCTTTTGTGTAATGACTCCCCGCACATAAACATCAACAGACCATTACCACATGGCCCATATGTCTGCGATTTTTTTAGTGGATTGAGCAAGGTAAGCAAGCAAATGTCAGAAAAGTAAACACATGCACACAAACATAGTCCTTTGAAACCTTACCAAAAAAACATTGATGTCTTTCTTATGTAAAAAAGGACTTAATCATGTGATTGTCAAGGTTATGTTATATGACTGATTGAGTGCTAGAATATTGGGACAATGGAGATATTTTACTGTTAATGAAAAGCTATGACACATGTATATTGCGCAACAAGTAACTATTGTTTTTAAGAATAATGACCTTACACATGTGTCCGGTTTATAAATTGGTAAACAACTGATTAATGATGAGCTATATTACTTTAAATCATATACGGTATTTAAAATATAAAATAAAACCATACCCGTGCAAAGCATCAACGGTGGTGGTCGATCGGAAATCGTCATTGCCGCTCTTAATTCATCGTATATATGCCATACCTGCAAAGTTTTGAAGCTCACTAATAATATGCGGTTACAGGCTGGGCTTTGTGATGAATCACTCGATGAGCTACGTAAATTCTCGCAATGGATACTTGGCTTGGGAGATGGTAAAATGCATGTAAATGAGGAGAGTCAAGTGGATGTAGAAATACTGGAGGATCTGCTGATTTCTGAATGTGACGATCGCATCAAGACAATTGTCAAGGAGGTGTATGGACACAAGTTTGATGGAGGCGTTGATCCCACGTTCTTTCAAGACCGTGCAATCTTATGTCCAAGGAATGTGGATGTCATCAACAATTATATGTTATCCCAAGTGACAAATGCCTTCTTGTGTCCTTTAAATATATTAACATTTTACTATTCATTTTTTTGCGTAAAGATTTACCTCTCAAATGTTAGGTGAGGAGAGAACTTGCTTAAGTTTTGATAGCATTGAAACTTCTGATACGAGCGTTAAAGATAACATGCTTTACTCAGATGAATTTTTTAATAGCATCAAATGATCTTGTCTGCCAAACCATGTTTTGACTTTGAAGATCAGTGTTCCAATTATGTTGCTCAGAAACATTGATCCTAAAGAAGGTTTATGCAATGGGACGATGCTCCAGGTTACTCAGTTAGCAACTCATGTTATCGAAGATATTGTTATTACTGGTGATAACGTTGGGCATAAGGTGTTGCTACCTAGGATGTTTGTATATCATCTGATGGGAGATTTTCTTTTAAATTGAGGCGTAGACAGTTTTCGGTAGCTATTGCATTCGTCATGACTATCAATAAAAGTCAAAGTCAATCGTCAGAAAATGTGGGTTTATACCAACCCAAACATGTCTTCATGCGTGGACAACTTTATGTTGCACTTTCGAGGGTTAGATCGCGTTCGGGGTTGAAGGTTCTTATAACCGATGAAGATGCAAAGCCACAAAAACAACTAAAAATGTCGATATACAAATAGGTGTTCCAAAACATAAGATGATATTCGTGGTTTTAAATCTTTGAGTTTAAGTATTAGTTATGCAATTCTGCTTTTTATAACACTGTTACATTTTTTCTTCTTACTTTTATACTAAATCTTACAGATGACTTCGAATGCTTGTGCGTTATATCACGCTAACATGTTTTAACTTTTTTACACTTTCCTTATATAGCATACAATGTTTTTTTTTTAATTTTGGGGAGCATATTATAAACATAACAACTTTCTGTTTTTAAATTTTGGGAAACAATGTTACAAAAGTCACCGAGATTAAACAAAAACTAGTTCACAATATCTTTTTTATATTTTAAATTTAAAAGCTAATCCATGCCCGTGCAAGGCACAGACTAACAATTAGTCTTAAGGTATATATTAAGATTTTTCTCAATTATTGTAATTTTTTCTGACCAATTATTGTTTACGTATCAATGCCATACAGGCTGGATCTATATTTGTTTCATCTCCAATGAATTATTTTATTTTTTTATTTCAAAATGAAGTAATTTTAAAATGGAGTTGGGTTTTGCTCCAACCTTAGTTTATTTCTAACTCCAAGTTAGAGTAATTGACAGGAATCAAAAATAAAAAAGAATCGTTGACATGGGTAAACTTAGGAGCTTTTTAAAGTGAGTGCACAAACACTAAGTTGACAAAAAAATGGAGTCATATTTTAAATTTTAGTTAAAATGATACTGAAAATTTTAAGAAAACGAACCACCCCCTATTTCCCTTTTATAATAATTCTCCCTTGATCGCTGATATTTTAAAATGGTGATTGTTAAGTAGCTTTGTAGGAGTAATCTAAATATCCGAGAGGGAACTTATCGTGATCTACGAAATTACTATAGAATTATTGTAAAATGCATTTTTTATCTATACTTAGAAAAAAGTTGCGTCTAGGTTGACCCTTAGAACTTTATTTACATGAAAATGTACTTTTTGCTCCTAGCGCATTTTCTCTTGTACGACATTTCATTAATATCCTATTTGTCTTTCAAAACTAGAGTTGGGAAAAGAAAGCACTTAAGGCAAGTTGAAAGCGAATGACACACTAAACGATGTACAAAAACCTAAGTTACATTTTCATTGGGTAATGTGTTTTTTTAATAAAAAGTATTTTTTTGGGTTCTCCTTAATTTGCGACAATCGGTCATCTACGCCGTCATTGTTTAGGAGATGATAATGAATTATTGGCTATGATCTTTTTTAGGTTAATTAACATTTTTTATTAGTTTTTTGTGTTCATATAATTCGGTTAAAAGGCAAGTTTTAAAAATATTTTCTCAGTGTCTATTACAAGAGGAAGAATAAAAATGGTTTGAGAGTGGGTTGATGATAGCAAGCTTCTAATTCTGAAGGTGAGAAACTAACCTATTCTTGTGGTTATTGTGTGTATCAATATATGCAACTGATATATATATATATATATATATATATATATGTATATATGTCCACGAGCATGCGTCAATACACACCTTATTCCTATAATTATTTTGTGAACAGAAAATCATTCTTCTCCCTCACATTCCATCTATTCAGACACATCCATCACATTGTTGTTTATTTTCCATCATCAGTTATTCACACTCTTGATAATGTGCATGCATTCGTCCACCGAAAATTGTTCATCAATTTATTTGTTCATTAGTTTTCATCAACTATACTGGTGTTATATTAAACACTCCAAAACCGATCATCACTTCTATTCACTGAAGAATAACACAAATTCAGCTAAGGAGAAACGTATTGGTTGTCCACCCACCATTATCCAAATCTCGTATCATTTCCTAGATACTACTTATCTGCCCCAATATCCTCCATGGTGGTATCCCCTCATCAGCACCTAACATATATGACATGTCACAAAGTGTTGCTTTTGAATCCTCCCCAAACTACAATATTTCGTATGACCCTTCTCCATAATCAGTCACGATTTGAGTTTCTTCGTCGTAATCGTCTGGATGTTGGCCACAATACAAGCCAGTAGCCGACAAAAACTCAACCAATGAGAAACGCATGGGCTATTCACCGGCCACTGTCCACATCTCGTAATATTTCCTCGTAACTACATGTCTATTCTTTAGTACGTGTATTAACTGGCTAGCTATTTGATAACAACTTGCTTGAAGTTCGAACATGCTATCAATACTCGATTTCAGATTTTTCTCAAACTCTGGTGTATCCTCTAAATTTTTCTAGAAAAATACAATATATCTAGTTTAGAGTAGACATTCATCTTCCTCGATGGATATATGTCCGTCACAAAATGCCTCACCGGAAGTCTACTATCCAACTTGATTGACCCTCATCTGGAAAATTTCAGTGTAGAGAAAATAAAAAAAAAATCAAAACTTGTAGGGTACTCAACCTTTGTAAAAATTTTCTAAATCATGAATTTTAGGGTAAAACGACAAATTTTTGTATTTGCCATGGCTACATGCATAAGCTTTGTCTCTATCATAGAACCTTTGTCGCATACGGTGGCGCAAGGTCAACTTTTAGTCTCCTTCGTCGACTCCCTCACTGAATTTGTCTGCAGTTCACGCCGGAATCACTGTCGACACCAATATTATCGATGGTTAGAGTTATGGCAGAGATAATTTCCGTCGCCAAAATGAGGAATTAGATTTGGGCTGCGCGACTCGATTTACAATAAAAGAAAAAATATTTTTACTTTTAACTACTACTTTGTCTCTCTTTTAATAGTCACACCCTAAATTCAATTTCAAATTTTCAATGATGCTGTCAATTACACAAACACCAACCTAGTTAGCTTGCAAACATGTTTGAGGGCGTGGATGTCTTTACACATGATTAAAGTGCACTATGAGCAGAAAGTATTCCAGAGTGTAAATAAACTTTCGGAATTTCACCTATATGTAATAAACTCATAAAAAGTTACATCCAAGTGAATGAAATTAAACTTGTTAACACACTAGTGGACTTCTCGCTCCTGGACTACTTTTTATGTGCGTAAGTTTAAAAAAGCCTAACTTGCCCCTAAACAATACGATAGAAAGTTTACATATAGTTACAATGTAACTGGACAAAGACTCATGCAATAAATGCATGTTAGGTTTAAAGAAGTTAAAGTTCTATCACGAGCTGTGTTTTTTGGGGAGAAATTATATTGTAGGAATTAATTTGAATCCCTAAAAACTCTTAACCGTTCATCGTTTTTTATGAGCATTCTAGTGGAAAATTGAGATTAGGTATCTCCACTTATATCAACTTTTTTAGTATTAGATTTCGGATGAGTATAACGCAAATTAACAAATTTTATAAAAATCTTAAGGTGATGGTATGTTCATGAGTGAAAACTAAAATATTCTGGTAAATTTCCACTTATTATATACGAAGATCAACCATTTGTATCATATATGCAATTTCATATAGGTTGTCTTCTTACAAAAGAATATTGCATACTAAGAATTTATGTCTACAAACACACGTCCATCAGAGTTCTATCATGTTAGGTTTTAAAGAAGTTAAAGTTCTGTCACGAGCTGTGTTTTTTGGGGAGAAATTATATTGTAGAAATTAATTTTAATCCCTAAAAAAGCTTAACCATTCATCGTTTTTTTATGAGCATTCTAGTGGACAATTGAGATTAAGTATCTCCAATTATATCAACTTTTTTTTATTATTAGATTTCGGATGAGTATTATGCAAATTAACAAATTTTATAAAAATTTGAAGGTGATGGTATGTTCATGAGTGAAAACAAAAATATTCTGGTAAATTTTCACTTATTATGTACGAAGATCAACCATTTGTATCATATATGAAATTTCATATAGGTTGTCTTCTGACAAAAGAATATTGCATACTAAAAATTTATGTCCACAAACACACGTCCATCAGAGTGCATCCACCAACCCCCTCCCACTTTACTCTTTATTTCTGGATGAAGCCGTTATTTTTTATTCCAACAACATAACATTTTAGCTTTGTCATTAAATATGTACTATATTCTTGCAATTGTATTTGTCCACCACATTCTCTCCAATATATTCCTGCTTATTGGCTCATGTGACAAAATCAACATTACTCACCTTACTTTCTACATTTTTCTTATACAATTTTCCGACTTCATTTAAGGTTAGTCATTAAAAAATACAAATTATAAATCATATTTGTGGTTTCCCACGATTTCGATGCATACACATACAACATATTAGTCAGTGAAACTCTTAATTAGTCATACATAATTAGTCATAGATAATGGACGTTACTCAAAACAATTGTCACAATGGTCAAGGTTCAACAGACGAAGGGACAACAGAAAAAGAATCCAATGTTCGTCAAGATATCGTCCAAAAAATAACCCAATGTAGGATGTAGATATTAGAAGTGAGAATGAAAATACAAGCTAATAACCAACGTAAATTCATCCAATCAGAAACACATTGGTTGTTCACTGACAATTGTCCACATCTTGTACTTTTTCCTGGATAGACGCAAACTCAGCCAAGGTGAAATGCATGGGCTGTCCACCAACCACCGTCCACAACTCATACTTTTTCCTTGTTACTAATTGTCTTCTCATCAGTTCGTGTATTAACTGGCAAGCTATTGGACAAAAACTTTTTTGAAGTCTGAACTGGCAACCAAGACTCGATTGAATAATTTTCTCAAATTCTCGTGTACCTTCTAACTTATTTTGGACAAATGAAATTATATCTAGTTTTGAGTATAAGTTCAGCCACCCAGTTGGATATTTGTCTGCCGCATAATGTCTCACTGGAAGTTTAATATCTGAACTCAAATGACCATCATCTGGACAATTTTCAATTCAGAGAAAATAAAAAAAAATCAAAACCTGTAGGGTACTCGACATTTCTCAAAATCTTCCAAATCATGATTGTTAGGATCAAACGGAAAATTTTGTACCTACCATGTCTGCATGCATTAGCTTTGTCTCTCTTAGAAAATTCTCGTCGTAGACGGTGGCGCAACTTCAGCTTTTAGCCTCCTTTGTCATGTCCCTCCTTGAATCGGTCTTCCACAAGCGCCGAAATCTATGTCGAAAACATTATTTTTGATGGCTAAAGGCAAGACATATAATTTATTCGTCGCCAGAAAGAGGAAGAACAGAAGAATTAGGTTTTGCTTTCCAAACACGATTTACAAGTAAATATAAATATTTACCTTTTAACAACTACTTTCTCTCTCTTTTATAGTTGCTCACAAAATTTAAAATTTCAAAATTTCAATTGTGCCGCCAATTACATTAACGAAAGGAACACCAATCTAGTTAGGTTTCACATGTGGTTGAGGGTATAGGTCTCTTTGCACATGGTGAAAGTGCACTAGGAACACGAAGTACACCTCAATTTAATTAAAGTTTTGGAAGTGCACCTATATGTAATAAACTCTTAGTTAAATTACTACTAGATAGATTGTATCATTTATGCAACTTTTAAGGTTTTTTTAATAACCCATGGTTATGCAGTGAGGTCTCGATAGGAAAGCATTTAGTGATACAGAGTGGTCGTCTTCCCGAGGGACTTCCACTCTAACAAATCCGAGTTTGGAATGTCCTTTCGACAAATTTCGGAGGTACCCAGATTGCCAAACTTCCCATATAGTCTATATGGTTTAAGGCGAAATTATGAAAATATGTCCTTTCGACTAATGTCGGATGTATCCGGTGTCGTGCATAAAATTGTAGGGGCTTAAGGCGAAATTAAGAAAATATGATTTTCAATTATTTTTAGACTAAAGTTTCTCGGAAATTTTTAATCAAAATAAACTTCAACCAATAAAAGCTACATATAGTATTAAAAATTCTTGAGATAAATCAATACATAAAGTTAGAAGTATTTAGTTTTGAAAATTTTAAATAAATTTTCTAAATGTAAAATAATTACTATCTATATAATTATATTTTAGATTTAAATTTATTTTTTTTATAAAATAAAACCATTATGATTTTGTTAATAAAGTATAAAAAATATATTTGAAATACTATCTTAGATTTAATTAAAACACAATAAATATTAGAAAATAAAATATAAACATGATAGTGGAAAACAAATTGAAAAAGTAAAAAACAAAAACTAAAGATAATAACAATAAATAAAAATATCAAACCATTTAAGAAATAAATAAACATGAAAGGAAAAAAGATAAATATAAAGAATTGGTTCATAAGAATCGAACCAAGGGCAAGAGCCTTTAAAGAAACAAAAATATCAGCTGAACTAAAATAAATTTTAATAGTGGTGTCTCTTAATTTCTACATATATCATGTGGCATGAGACCAATGGGTTTCTTGAAAAAGGGAGATACGACCCTGAATATAGATGTGTTTTTTTTCAAGGAAGTC
>OVAN01014672.1:0-10780 GCA_900406275.1 Anastatica hierochuntica | reverse complement strand
CTTCCTTATCTTTCCGGAACTTAACATTTTCGCAAGATCCTGATGGGCCGTCGTCGCAAATGGACCGGTTTTCGCCCAGAAATCGTAAATGGGCCGTTTATCGCGGTTTGGACCCTTTCGGGCCGTTTCGCGGCTAAACAGCCTTTACGATTTACCGCAGAAAACCGTTTCTTGCGAGAATAAGCGACAACGGCTCCGTAGACCNAGACCTACGCGGTCAGTCGCATAGTTTAGACTCTTCCGGTGTTTCAGTTAATCGTCGTCGTTTTACACGATTGATACGAAATCCACTGAAAGTATGAATCCTCNTCCTTTCGATTCCTGTCATGATGGTTTGACGGAAACTCCAATCGAGACGCCACGAGAGATGATCGAGTGGCGATTCGAAGGAAATGATGATCGGAAAGGACGTGGTTCAGTCAACGGGCTACGACTGAACGTTGTCCGCGCCCCAGCGCCAACTGACGCCAAGATGGAAGCTCTGGCCTGGCGCCAAGGACTGTGCCTGGTCTTGGCACCAGTTGGCGCCAAGGACCGTGCATGGTCCTGGCGCCAAGGACCGTGCTTGGTCCTGGCGCCAAGGACCGTGCTTGGTTCTGGCGCCAGTTGGCGCCAAGGGCCGCGTTTGTTCTTGGCGCCAACTGGCGCCAAGAAGGATCCGCGATCTCGGTTCCAGTTGTCGCGTAGATCGGCTTCAGGACTTATTCGTAGGTTTGTCGTCGACCGACGTTCAGTCACTCCTCCGAAGCGATGTGTTTCCTCAATGCTTTTAGCGGTTTCGTTTCGCTTCAAAGTTTGTGTTTGTAGGCTTCCGGAATTTTTGGGTGTCGATTTCGATTTTACCGTTTTCGACCCCAACAAGCATAAAAGTAAAGCGTAAAGTAGAAAATTATATAAATAAGCAAGTAAAGGCAATAAGATAAAGATGGATCTGGGGATAATGGTTATAGGGTCGGATTAAATCTAGAGGTCTTATGGACTTTGGTAAGGCTTTATTGGAGGATCGAAGCTATTCCTAGACCAAGAGTCCCTTAATAATCGATCAACCAACTCTCGTGACGGAGATCTATTCATCTATACATACTACAAGGCTTAACTCTCGTTTGTTGCCCATCTAAGAATGTATGTGATAGTGAATCTTAAGCCCTTTTAGCCATCTAGCACCTAGCTAACATCCACTCTCATGGGCCCAAGTGAAAGACATAGACCTAGTTCTCACAAGCATTTCATCGAACACTTTCTAAGTGTCAATGAGCAAGCAAATAACTATGAAGAACTAAACTAGATCTAGTAGGAATCTATACCAAGATCTAGCCTAATCATCCATCACAACCCTAGATTTATCCCTAGCCTAATCAATGGTCCAATTTCGTAGCTAGGTAATGGTGTAACAAGAGAAATCAACAAGAACTCAACCTCATGACTATGGAATCAATGCTTGAACTAATACAACTCTCATGGCTAAAAGGCTTATTTGCAAGCTAACATATTTCACTCAACTCTCGTTTGTTGTGATCATTTAGCAAGCAACCATTAAGATTCATTCCACTTTGTCACCAAACTACCTAACTATCAACTCCCGTTGGCTAAGCTAAGTTTTGCATACTTTAGGCTCTCCTAGACATTTCATCGAACATCTCTCGGGCGTCAAATGTATACATGTCAAGATCTAGTTTTTATCCTAGATCTAGCATTAAGAACACCTAAACCATAGAGATACAAGAGAGTCTCTTGATCTAAAAGATCAAGAGAATCAACTTAGAACATGAAAAAAAGTGTTAAAAAGAGAGGTTTTTAAGCTAAGGGAAAGTTATCTTTGTTCTTGGAACATAAGAGGTCTATTTATACTAAAGAGAGAAGAGAAGAAGCCCTAAAAAGGGCATTTTCGGACAAAGGTAGCCGGCCATCAACCTTGGAGGTCGATGGGAGAAAGCATGAGGTCGATGGGAGCCTCCTTTTAGCAGTAAGGGTGTTGTTTGCTGGAAATGTGGGCAGCCATCGACCTTAGGTAGCCAGCCATCAACCTTGAGGTCGATGGGAGCTCCCCTTTAGCAGTTCTTGTGGCTTCTTTCTCCTCTTTGACGCCTTGCTGATCCTTAATTCTTCCATAGCCTTTTGTTCCTCTTTTCCTTGATTTCTTAGCTCCAAATCCACCTTGAGTCCATCCCTAGAGCCTCCATAGATCCATCCATAGTTGCACCTACAAAATGCAAAGAAAATGCATGCAAATTTAAAATGTTCCTAAACCAGACTCTAGACTCAAACTAATGCATTCTAGGACTTAAATGCCATATATACAACCTAAAAGTGGATAAAACTAAGCTGAAATGCATCTAAATATGCATGAAAATATGTACACATCAACACCCCCGGACTTGTCCTTTGCTTGTCCTCAAGCAAACAACAAAGATCAAATCCAGAAGTGAGGTTTGAAAATGAGAATCCAAGGCAAAGTATGTCTTGAAATGCCTTCAACCCAATGTCCTAAAGAGTAGTATTATAGTGCATGAATCACGAAAACTCAATGTACTTCACCATACTCGTCACAAGAACTATCTCTAGGCACCTAGGTTAAACATCAACATACCGTCTAATCCACCAATCCCTTAACATTTAATTAAGCTTATGGCGTGCGGTCTTTACTTATGCGAAAAAGTCTGAATCCATTCGGCTTGGTAATAAAAGGGGATGGATGCTTAAAGAAGTTTTTAAAAGAGGTTTCACTTAATTTTGATTGTGGTTTTTCTCTCAAAAACAAGTAATGCAAGACATATGGGAAAATCAAGGTAGTAGCCGAACAACTTAGGCATACAAACCTATTACTTCCACTAGGCTACGAATCCCGATTCCCATTAATTACTTACACTACCTGGATGTGTTTCCCTTCCTAATTCTCTAGAGATCGAAACCCCCACATACTATTTCTTAGCATGATTCTCAGTAGGGCAAGTGGTATCATTCTTTGCTCTTGCGGTTCTCTTGTTCCGACCATGTTGGGTAAGATATTTTCATAGCTCTTTGTGGTGAAGCCATTTGTTTAGTGCCTACACTTAAGAATGTAATCAAAGTGAATACAAAAAATTAAAGAGCACAATGAAACAAGCAAAAAGGATTTGGCTTTAAATCGAATAGAACATTTAAGTGCAAATAATCATATGATTCGATTTTTAGCAATTCCCTAATGTTACTTCATGATCCTAAATGCAATGTACTCATGCAAAAAACTAAAATGCCATCATTCCAAGACTTATATTTTTTGGCCATTAAGGTGTTCTAAGCAAGAGTAAGCATTTGATTTTTTACTTTCTAAACGTATGACTTTGTTTGATGCTTATTAAACTACCAAGTTCAAAATCCATTTGTTACCATTCAAAGAGGAAATCTAAATTTAAACATGTTGTGCACTTAATATAATATTCTCAAATTCATAATCATGGATAAAACTTAAAGTAGTAATTGAAAGTAAGCACAACAAACCAAGCATTCAAACAAACATCACAATTCAAGCCATGTAAGAATCAAAAATCAACTTTCCTTTTAGCATTTCATAAAGATCGAAATTTCAAGAGATGAAGGACATCTCTAAAATTTCTCCAAATTAAGAAAGTGATACATGATTCTAAGCATATCTAGCACCCATTGCATATATGAACCAACAAATTCAAGTTCTCCCAAAGATAGAATTTCAAACACTATTCACTTCAAAAACACATTTTTGATTCATGAATTTCTAGTTGTTCCCGATTGATGCTAACCCATAAAAACTTGACAACTAAGCTCTTTCTACTCAAGAATTCCACAAAACATCAATAAATCCTCATACCCATAGAAATCAAAATTTTCAAGAGAATTGAGAGGGTTTTGAAATTTTCATACCTTGTTCTTGATGTTAGAAGAAAATTGAATGTAGAAAATGAGCTTGAATGCAACTTAGAAGAATCAAAAAACTCTAAAACATTCACACAAATTCTCTCCTAAAAATCAAATCTTTCTCCTTATAAGTGAAGAAGAAGAAATTTCGATGGTGATGAAGAGAGGAGAGTGAAAGGAGAGTGTGAAAAGTAGTGGATAAGAGTGAAATTGTGTAAAGTTATTTGCAAATTGATCCCTAGGTTTTCAATATCCTTGATTTTCTTGAAAACTTTTGCAAAATAACCTAAAGCTTGAAATTTAAAATTCGGGGAACACTTTTTTCTTGAATTTGTAAAAATTAGTACCAAAGGTTTGTAAATGAATCAAAGGTATTAACTTTCTTTAAAACAAGTTTTTGCAAAATCACTCTTGAAGATGTTTTGAATTGGTGAAATGCAAACTTTGTTTCTTGAATTTTAGAAGACATACCTTAGCCATTAGGAAGTGTTTAGTTATTTTGGCTCATTGGAAGTGTTAATTCAATTTCCTTCCTTGGCTTTTGATTCTTGCTTCGAATGGTTCTCCTTTGATACCTAAGCTTAGAGCAAAAAGAATGACTTTGGAATAAGGTTATCCCAAGACATATCACAATTATTGAATTGAAAAATTTGAAAATTACTGACTTACAATCAAATATGTACAACGGATATGCATGAGATTGCCTCTCAAGTGCGCTTGTTTAAGGTTTTTAACTTGACCCTTGCTCTCTTCCTTAGTTTGGGAATGTTTGGATCATCTTGTAGAAGATTGATCCTTCTTGATCAATTTTGCCCTCGCCATTTAGCACCTTTTCGGTTGGGTCTCCATCATCTTCGTTAAAGAACCACCCATAGACTTCACTCATCCTTACTTCTTCGAAAGACATCTCATTGCAATTACCCATAACCATGTCCTTCTCAAGATAGATTGCACATAAGTATCTATCATAGGATAATGCCAAGTAGTAGCAGACTCTTGGATCAACCTTGTTGAGAGCTACTATACTTCCTTCAAAATCTATTCTAGCTCCGGTAATTGTAAGGAAGGGTGTTCCTAAGAATAGGGGAAAACAAGTTGGATGCTTCATTTCTATCACCCATAAGTCTGTTGGGATTGTTCAATTCCCAATCTTCAAGGGATAATTTTGTATAAACCCGATTGGCTTCTTGGTTTATGAATCCCCTAACATGATAAGAGACTCATTCTTCTTCATCCTCTTGATACCATATTTTCTCACTAATTCTAGGGAGATCATGTCATTAAAAGATCTGATATCTACTAAGGCCTCTTCCTTGAAGATTTTTTCTAGCAAGCAAGGTATTGTGAACCTTCTGGGTTGTGTTACCTTAGGAAGGACCTTATGATTGGCATTGGTCTTTGGTCCTTCATGCATCTTTATCACTTCTTCAACCAGTTCCCTATTAGAGAGGACACTTTTGATGAAGGAGATGCGATCCGGAAGCTTTGTCACGTCTTCATGTATGGGAAACAAAACCCCAATATCCATCAATTCCGTCTGGACCTTGGAAAGAACTTTCTTTTGAGCCCTAGTGTAAGATCAAGAAGGATTATGCAACTCTTCCTATGTCTCATTCTCAACCTTGGAAGATCCTTTTTCATCAACCTCTTTAACCTTTTCAAAAATAGGACTCTCTTCCTTCCTCTTGATTTTGCCATCTTTATACCCATCTCCTTGTGAGATCTTTTCTATTGGTCCCCTATCACCATCCTTTGTTGGAACTTCCACACAAGAAAGCATTGAAGATACTAAATAGCCTCTTAGTAGCTCTTTTAGCTTATCCTTTTGAGCCATGATCTTCTTGATATCCTCTTTGAACTTTGGATGGTTCTTAGCTCTTTCCAACATAGGATGTTTGTCGTCAAAATCGGTAACGAACACATGCATCTCACGAATTTTGTCAATAGGTTTCTCGTTCGATTTTTCGGGAAGGATTAGAGGTGGCACATATATAGGTGTGTTAACAATGGAATCCTCTTGTGAACTATCCTCCTTTGAGGTCGTGTGATGACTCTCCTCCTTAGGCGTAGGTGCTTCTTCTTCGGTTAGGATCTCTTTATTGGGTAGAGAGCTTCCAACAATGATCTCTAATTATTCTACACCCAAAGCTTCCTCGTAATGGAGACAAGGTTTTTTCTCTTCCTCCTTGGGCTTTTCATTCAATCCTTGTTCCACATGGTCCTCACATTCATCATCATCATATTCATCAAAGATTGGTTCTCCCATATCAAAGTATTGATTATCAATGATGAACCCGATTGTGGCTTCCTCATCATTTGTCACAAATAAATCTTCATTAATCTTACATCCAAGAAGTTCTTCAAACTATCTTACGGAATTCTCGGCTTCAAGGGAGAAGATATCCTTAGGTTGATGTGTGAACGCCATATCGATTGACTCTATTCCTTTGTGAATGTTGTTCCTTGAAAGGAATAACAAACAAGTAGTAAGATAGTAAGAAACAAATAAAAAGAAAGCTTAGTCTTGAGAATAATTGAAATCATAAATGAAAACAAAATCTAGCTTTTGTGCTCCCCGGCAACGGCGCCAAAAACTTGTTGCGCGATTGTTTTTGCAAACAAAAGACAACGAAGCTTTAAAATTTTGTAAGCCCGTTTCCTAACAATCACACAATTCGCAAGTGCACGGATATGCTATTGTAGTACTTTGGGGTCGAACCACAAGGAGCAAACCTTAGCTAGATAAGTTCAAACTTTAAGAATACACAACCGTTCATAAGCTTAGCGAATAGGAAAATGGGGTTTTGGTTTTTATGATTAAAAGAAATCAAATCAAGAAAACATAAGTAGACAAGAAAGTAAAGCATAAAAGTAAAGCATAAAATAGAAACTTAAATAAATAAGCAAGTAAAGGCAATAAGATAAAGATGAATCTTGGGATAATGGTTATAGGGTCGGCTTAAATCTAGAGGTGTGATGGACTTTGGTAAGGCTTTATTGGAGGATTGAAGCTATTCCTAGAATAAGGGTCACTTAATAATCGATCAACCCACTCTCTTGCAGAGATCTATTTACCTATACACACTACAAGGCTCAACTCTCGTTTGTTGCCCATCTTAGCATGTATGTGATAGTAAATCTTAAGCCCTTTTAGCCATCTAGCACCTAGGTAACATCCACTCTAATGGGCCCAAGTGAAAGACATAGACCTAGTTCTCACAAGCATTTCATCGAAGACTCTCTAGGCATCAAAGAGCAAGCAAATAACTATGAAGAACTAAACTAGATCTAGTAGGAATCTATGCCAAGATCTAGCTTAATCATCCATCACAAACCTAGATCTATACCTAGCCTAATCAATGATCCGATTTAGTAGCTAGGTAATGGTATAACAAGAGAAATCAACAAGAACTCAACCTCACGACTATGGAATAAATTCTTGAACTAATGCCACTGTCATGGCTAAAAGACATATTTGCAAACTAACATATTTCACTCAACTCTCATTTGTTGTGATCATTTATCAAGCAATCATTAAGAATCATTCCACTTTGTCACCAAACTCCCTAGCTATCAACTCNACCAAACTCCCTAGCTATCAACTCTCATTGGCTATGCTAAGTTTGGCATACTTTAGGCTCTCCTAGACATTTCATCGAACACCTCTCGGGCGTGATATGTAAACATGTCAAGATCTAGTTTGTATCCTTGATCTAGCATTAAGAACACCTAAACCATAGAGATCTAAGTCCTATATATCACTAAACACCATTACCTAACCATAAATCATCTCAAATCTACCATCCCCAAGATTCAAGAAAAGACAACTCACACATCATATGAGAAAAGAGAGAAAGGATGAGAAATACAAGCATGATTTAATAGATAAAAGATTTAAGATACAAGAGAGACTCTTGATCTAAAAGATCAAGAGAATCAACTTAGAACATGAACAAAAGTGTTAAAAAGAGAGGTTTTTAAGCTAAGTGAAAGTTCTCTTTATTCTTGGAACGTAAGAGGTCCATTTATACTAAAGAGAGAAGAGAAGAAGCCCTAAAAAGGGCATTTTCAGACAAAGGTAGTTAGCCATCGACCTTGGAGGTGGATGGGAGCAAGCATGAGGTTGATGGAACCTCCCTTTAGCAGAGCAAGGGTGTTGTTTCCTGGAAATGTGGGCAGCCATTGACCATAGGTAGCCAGCCATCGACCTTGAGGTTGATGGGAGCTCCCCTTTAGCAGTTCTTGTGGCTTCTTGCTCCTCTTTAATGCCTTGTTGATCCCCAATTCTTCCATAGCCTTTTGCCCCTCTTTTAATTGATTTCTTAGCTCCATATCCACCTTGAATCCATCCCTAGAGCCTCCATAGATCCATTTATAGTTGCACCTACATAATGCAAAGAAAATGCATGCAAATGCAAAATGTTCCTAAACTAGACTCTAGATTCAAACTAATGCATTCTAGGGATTAAATGTCATTTATAAAACCTAAAAATGGATGAAACGAAGCTAAAATGCATCTAAATATGCATGAAAATATGTACACATCAATAACCTACACTCAGCAGGTACCCAGTATCATGGATAGTATTGCAGATCACTTCAAATTTATCCACGTGGTACATATTGTTCTCGGATGGCAACCCATGAAATTGATTTTGTTGCACCAAATTGATGAGACCAATCTTGATCTCAAAGTCTCTCCTTTCAATAGGAAGCGGACGAATCCCAACACGATTCGCATAGAAAACCTCAGGAGTGTCATATTGTGCCAAAGTCACCCTCTGTTGAGGTTGATTTGCGCCGTGTTGGCCCACAGCTGCATCATTTTGCTTTCTATTTGCTGAATACCAACATTAGCTCCACCTCCAGAAGGTGGATCAATTCTTGGAAATGCTCCAGGGAAGAGAGGGTTGTCCCAAATCTGTATGTTCCCCATGTTGTCACCTATAGTGTCTTTGAACTCAGACTCTGGAATACTCTCAAGTAGTTTCTCCTTCTTTTTCTGCATCTTTATATGTCCAAGTTCTTGCTCACATTCCAGAAGATTCGCTTTCCCTCGGCTTCTAGTGTGAGGTCTGTTCATGCACCTGAAAGCACAAAAACAAAGAAGAAAAAGAAGAGATTCAACAAAATAAAGTAAATGCTTCAGGCACGCAATGATTCTGAGTTCTAAAATGACCTATTGGTCCTCGGCAATGGCGCCTGAAAACTTTATAGCTCAGGTTTTCACCCAAGAAATCACTGCAAGCGTACAGTTAAGCACGTTGCAGTGGTTAGGGATCGAATCGACAGAGACCAATGATCACACGAAAAGGTATAGATCAAACACGGGCTAAAGCGAAAAAGAATAGATTGTTGGTAATGCTACAGTCGAGTAGAAAACAAACAAAAGCAGAAACTCTAGTTGTAAATCAATCAGGAAAACATAGGGCACAGGATGTTCTCAGGGAATTCAAATCATCATCAATGTCAAGTTGATTAACAGGGAAACAAAATTAAGAACCATCTAGAACTCAAATAACTAATTTAGAATCAATCTAGTTTCGTAGCGCTAACTCCCAATGTTATAGAATCCTAAAGACTACTTACGTTGAATTTCATATTCTAAACATGCATTTGATTCAGGTTTGATAAGTTCACAAAGCGCAATAACATCAACTTTTGTTGTCTAAGGATACTTTGCTCGTTTAATCACAAATTCAGGCATTCAAGAAATCACTTTCGGTGTATTAAACATCCTAAGATAAGAAACTAGGTCGTGAATCCAATTTCAGCATTAAACGTAGTGATAAACAAAGATCCAATAGATAATTTCCTCAATCTAAGAACCTAACAATGACAAATAATGAAAACCCCTAATTAGAAATCTTAAACCCAACTACTGAACTACTCACTCTTAGTAATTGATGAAACACAAGATGATAAGGGTTTTGAATTCTTCTACAATGAGTGTGGATTAGAAATCTTCTGCCTAGGTTTCTCAAAGCTCAAAGGCTTCTCTAGAAACTGAAAAATAGCATAATAAAACCTAAAAACGAGTCTGGGTGTTTTAATATGTACTATGGGTCTTCAATCTTTGATTCTAGTTCAAAATAAGTGGTTTTGATCATGTTGTGACAAGGACCGATCGATCCTTGACAGGGATCGATCGATCCCTATCATTATGCAAGGATGCTCATTTCTGCACATTCGTCTTCTCGTTGCTAGCATGACAGGTGTTCACTAAAATGACCATAACTTTCGATCACACCATTGGGCTTCCTTCAAACCACCTTAAAATTAAAGCTAAATCTTGTAGCTATCTTGTGTCACAATTTCAGTTCGATCTAACGGTGGGAAGGTTTGTCAAACAAGGCCAAAATTCTGATGCTTCAGAATGATTCTGCATTCCAAATATCCGTTTTTGGCCCAAATTGTTTTGTTTCTCTCAAAAGAAATTTAAAATAAGAATGCTAAAGAACACCAAAAGACTCTAAAAATAACCAAATACATATTGAAACACCATTTTCTCGAATAAAGTTCAAGTAAAAACCAATAAAAAATGAATACATCACACCATCCTTGATGCAATATGGATCAGCAGCCAAATCAAAGGACATAAGCTAAGTCATGAACCAATGAAGCCAAGGATCATGGCATGGTTTAATGGCNCAAGACAGATCGTGTTGGGCTTGAATACTCATGGAAAATCAGTCTTCAGACAAATCTTAGTCCACACGAAGAAAGGCCCATCAAGCCTAAACCTTATATGGTCGAATAATATATCAGTCTGACGGCAATTCAAAGATCTACAAGAATGCGAAAGGGCCCAACCCGATTTTTAGTTATTCGATTGTTATATTTCGAGTTTTAAACATAAGTTAGTTTTTAGGGTTTTAGTTTTCCTATATAAGCTTTCTAGTTTCATTGT
>OVAN01014671.1:0-11872 GCA_900406275.1 Anastatica hierochuntica | reverse complement strand
CTTTCCCTTCATTGTGTCCAACTTCTTACTCACCGCTTCATACGATATTGTGGACCCCGTAGGAAAATGCTTCTCAACAAAGACCAAACCACCTTTCATTTCGTATTGGTGTGGCAACGGATGACAATCAAATCCAGAGAGCAAAGCATGCTCTCTAAGTGAATACCGAATTGGAACGCCGTTTACTACAAACCAAATCTCCTTCTTCTTGTCTAGACAAGCCGTCCTTAGAAGGAGCATCCACATTGCCATCCATTTGTGGCTTGTCCTCTTCTTAGCCAAATGGAAAATGTGCTTGAACTGTGGGTGATCATAAAACCAAGCCATCTCGCCCGGTTTGTACATTATCTTTTCGATCGTCCTCACCGTCTTATTGATGTTACTCTTTCCGGAGAGTTTCACCGTCTTCACATATTCGGATGGAGAGAAATACATGCTCAATGGTTTTAACGGTACTATTTCTTCCTATGATTCTTCCGATTCTTCCTCCGATTCCTGCTATTTATAAAATTCCACCAAATCTTACCAAGTTGTACCTTTTTTATACAAAATCACGAATTCACAACAACCAACATAGTAATGCTAAATCTTACTTAATCCTTCGAAATTTTAAACACTTACCACTTCAGCAGGCGTTTCTTCCCCATCGGAACCCGAACTCGAACCCGATGGCTCTTTCGATAGCTCTTCCTCTCTCGCTTCAGAATTCTCAACCTCTTCCGTCGAATTAGTCACATCCTCTGTCGATTCCTCACTTGGTTCGAGAGGAACATTTGCGTTCTTCGTTCGCGCCATTACCACAAACCTTCAACTTTAAAAACCCAAATTAGATTTTTCACTCGTTTAAACCCCAAATCCGAAGTCAAATTCTCGAAATCAATGCATGCAAAACACTAAATAGATTTTACACTTACCAAAAGTTGTTAATCTCTCCAAGTTATGTTTTGTTTCTTCTTGGATTGAGAGGAAACGGTCGACGGTTTTGTGTAGAAAAGGACTTGTAAATTTTTTAGTTTTGTCTTTAGAAGAAATATAAATAAATAGGATCCATCGGATCCCGATATGGATATGAACTATCTATTAAACTGTGGTTGGATCTATAATTTTGTAACTTTCTTCTGTTATTTTTGTAATTTTGCCCTTTATTTAGTTATTTTTTTAATTGTAATATTTCTATTTTTCACAAGAGTATTTTCCAGCTTTTGATCCCAAGAAAAAATGGCTCCTACGAAGAAAGGAAAGAAGACCAACAACGCCGAATCAACGACGGCGAAACCCACCACCGCTGTTTCTTCGAGCTTTCCGTCGTGTTTGCGCCTCCTTACACCTTCCTCCGTCGCCATCACCATCCATGCGAAGCCAGGTTCCAAATCCGCTTCGATCACAGGTATGTTTGTTTCCTCATCTGATATTCTTACACCGTCTCAGATTTTGACTGGTTTGGTTTTCTCTTGGAGATGTGAGCGAGGAAGCAGTTGGCGTTCAGATCGACGCTCCGGCTAGGGATGGTGAGGCTAACGCAGCTCTTCTCGACTACATAAGCTCTGTAAATTTCTCTCTTTAAAACTTAATCTCTCTCTCGTCTCTTCAAAAATTTGAAGCTTTGGTTATATAGATGAATCATGGGTTTGTTCTCTTCTTGTAAATGTTCATGTTCATTGAAACTCTTTAATGTTCTGGTTCCTCTCATAGCTTTTTGATGTGTTGTAGAATTGTGCCTCTCTTTTGTTTCTCCTTGTGGTACTTATCGCCTTAAATGGGTATAATAAAGACTAGAATTTTATCTTAACTTGGATGATCTTTGTTAAGACTTATGTAATTTGATTGTTGTCTCCATCTATATTGCAATGTGTATGTGCTGCTGTGTGTTCAGTAGTGAGAATTTTTGTCATGCCTTCTGCTTTTGAGGTGTTTATCTGAAACAGGTATTAGGGGTGAAAAGAAGACAGATTTCATTAGGTTCAGGATCTAAGTCTCGAGATAAAGTTGTGATTGTTGAGGGTATGACCCAACAAAGTGTTTTCCAAGCTTTATCCGATGCGTCAAAACCTTCCTAAGAATCCACAAGCCTGTAATTTCATGTAGAAACCGAAGCACCAGAAGCTAAGTGGTTGATCTTCACTTAAGGTACAAATGATTTTTCAGGCTAGTAATAGAGAGATTGTTGGTCAGGTGTACTATTGTGTTTAGTGTAGCACCATATAGATCTTTAGATTATTTGCTTGATGTAGCCAAGCTGTGTTTAGTGTAGTCCCAATTGATCTGAAGTCGTAGAGTGATACTTATAACATTGAATCACACTAGAATATAATTACAAATATGAAATGCTTAGTTGAAAACCCTAAATTTTATATATACTCAAATTTATATAAGTTCGTCATAATTTTTTTCGTTGAATAACCCCTAAATCAATTGAGAAATATTTTCTCTGAAATTGATGTTGTTTTCTATTTTCTCTCGAAGAGAACCCCCATATGTCAAAATGGGTTTGATTCTTGGTAACATTTTTAAAAATGAGTTTTATAGTAATTGTTTAAGGAAATAGAGATATGTTAATATCAAACTAATCAGACTACTTGATTGATTTAACCCCAAATATACAAACCAAAGAAGTTAGTACAGTGTCACGGTCATGCCTATAGGTTGTATAGTATTACCTTTTCGATCCTTCGTTCATTTATGCTGTAATGGTGTGGATTGAGCTCAATTTGGGTACTCCTATAGGTTGTTTCTTCTCGAGGATGATGATCTTCAACACTTTTTCCGGCGTCTACTATTTCTTTGGAAAGGTCATGTAAGTGGAGCTGCTCAGTTGTGGTCCTAGGTTTCATTGGCTTTTCCATCGGATTGTAGTCTTGTTGCGTGTTGGATTTTAAGATCAAGTGTTCTCTTAAATGCCTGAGGTCTAGTTTTCCATCTGTTGGACTGTTGGTCCCGAAAGATTTGATTATGCCGGATTTTTGTCTTGTATCCTTTCCAGTCTATGTATCCGGTTTATCCGACCTTGTATCTTGTTTGATAATTTTAATATAACATCAGACGAACTTAGAAAAAGTTATGTAAGCGTCAAGCCTAACGTTTTAGTAAATCTTAAAGCAAAGCCACCAACTTTCATAGACTCATAGTACATGGCAGAACTTTAGTGATAGTATCTGAATGTATTCTTCATCGACATTGCTACTAATTTAATTTTGAAACAGAAGAATCTATTTTAAGAAGCATCACTGCCAATGGCCGAAACAAAAACATGATTACAGTTTGATAAAAGAGGACAATCGACTAAGCGAGAAATCATCCACATGATTATTCAAATTCCCATTGGTTTTCCTCACGAATCTTTGCTTTCTCTTCGGGTGTGAAATCGTTTTCAATGTTGATAGTGGTGCGAATCTGGTCAGGAGTTTTACCCTCGATCATATGGGTGACTGTTTGTGTAAAGCCCGACCTTTTATGGCCAAGCCCAAACCAAACTCCACCCTGACCGACTTGCTAACCCACCCGACCCGCTAACCCTATTTCCCCATGCTAAACCTTATGCTTCTCTCTCACGTATTAAAAAAAAAAAACAACAAAAGAGAAGAAGATGAAGCGAGCCGCTGCAGAGGTAGAGAGGAAGAGGGAGGAGGCCGCCGCGGAGAAGGAGGGAGGGAGAGAAATGATGGCGGTGACGGAGAGCGAAGGAGAAGGAGAGGAAGGAAGCCGAGAGGACCTCGTGGGAGCGGAGAGGCCACACGGAGAAGTGATCACGAAGGAGGAGGGAGGGAAAGGAGGAGGAGCGGTGGTGGGAGTGATCAGAGGAAGAGGTGGAGCCGCGAGGGTAGTGGGATAGTCGAAGGAGGTTGGAGGAGGATCCGAGGAGGCGGAGCATCGGATCAAAGCTATAGATGTGATGGAGGAAGCGGAAATACCCGCGGAAGCCGTGATCGGAGAGGAGAAAGTGGAGCGAGCGGCGAACAAGGAGGAGAAGGCGAGGCCTGAGAGTGGGGCGACGGTGGAGGGAGCGACCGGAGGCTGCGGCGGTGAAGCAGAGGCGTCGGAGGCGGTGGTTGTGGCTGTCGGGGTGGAGACCGGAGCCAGGAGCGGAGAACCGAGGGTGGTAGTTGTGGAAACACTCGTTGGCGGAGGAAGCTTGCGGCGATGGCAATCGGTGGTTGAGGGAGCTAGGGTTTCGAATACCTTGGAGAAGAAGAAAGCAGTGGGCCCGCATCTGAGATTGATTCAGAAAATACCGGAGAAGTAAACCGAACCAGAAAAGTAACCGGAACCATGTATCAAACCGACGGAGCAAAACCAAAAGTTGAAGGTAACTTTTCCGGCAAGAAAGAAGAAGAAGAAGGATCGAAAGGGAAAAGGGAAGCCGGGGACAGAGACTTCGTGGAACGGTCTAGAGACAAGAAAGAAATCGGTGGAGAAGAATTGAGGAGAGCGAAGAAGACAATGGTGGAGCTGGACACATGGCGAGAGATTGTTCTCAAGAAGGAAGGGGGAATGATCTTCAGCGAGTAGTCATGGGGGAAGCCAAAACCTCTCGTACCGAAAAAGAAATTCTTGTAGAGATGGTTCAAACTGGAGATCCGGACGAAGCCCGGGAGTCAAAGAAGCAGAGTGTCGGTTCTGTGGTTCCAGATCCGGAGGGTTCCGAGATACACCTGCGAGAGCTGCAACCCTCGGTAAGGAATTTACCGTTTTACCCTTAGTTTTCCTTTTTGCGAATTTTCCATTTATAGCAGGTTACTTTTTTTGAAAAGTTTCAATTTTCAGAAAGTTCCTCTTAGGGTAGGTTTCCTCTTTAGGATAGTTTCCATTTAATGACAGGTTACCATAAATGGAAAGTTTCCATTTTAGGCAGGGTTCTAGAAAAGGCTAATTGGTTCCTATTTTAGGGTCTGCTCGTGGGAGAAGGATCTTCCGAAAAAGGAGGAGAAGGATCTACTTGGGGTAATCAAGGTGGAGGTTTTGTTTCAGGAGAGAAAGAGGTTGGCGAAGGATCAAGCCGGGGAAAACAGAACGTTTCTCAGGATGCTAGTGAAGTTCCAGTAATGGAAATGGAGGTTGTCGACCATGGTAGCTACCAGACCATCATGCCAAGGTGAGGGGGTTCTCGGTTTCGTTTCATTCGGTATTCGTTTAGCTTTGTTAGGCTAGGGTTAATCCGGCTAGTGTCGGACTATAGTTCTCGGCACAAATAAAAACTATGTGTTATGTATTAATAATGATATACAGACTTATACGCCTAAGCGCGATTGATTGTTGGGTCGCTAAGTCAAGCCTAAGGTAGAACCTATGAAAGAACGTAAGTCCTAAAGATAACTAGGTTTAATTTGGCATTGTCTGAGAATTTTGAAAGATGATAGTAGGTCTAGATTAATCCGGTAATGTGCATTCTCTGATGGATAGTCGCCTATGCAATATACGGGTGTGATGCACCTCGCTCTAGGGGAATCGAAATGTGAGGAGTAGGATCTTCGTGCCGGGCTATGCGGAAGTAATCCGGAGAGGCGGGTGCTAACTTGTTGAGCCTTTCCGGGTAGGATGTGATGCTCGGCGAGGCAAAAGAACCTTCGGTAACCCAGGGTGGTCCCCCAGTGGGCGTTGATGGTCGGTTCCCTGGCGAGGGTCTCCGGTAGGTCGGCACTGGGAAGAAGTTAGGGTGAGGACAGTGAACGGGCGGTTGTCGCGCAACCGGCCCATGCAACTTTGCTGAGCCACCAGCCCGACAGATAGATGAACCGAGGGGTAGTGAGTCTGATATTGGAAGGGATCCAGGCTTGTCGGGTGGGAAGATTTAAGGGCATGCGTTTATGTTCCATGTGATTGTAATACGCACTAGGACCCAAAAATTTGCAAAAGTTTTAAATGGAGTCTTAGAAGATAGGTGTTTTCAAAAGAATGTTTTCAACTCGGTAGATGTTATTTGCCNAGGATTAGGTCTGGACTTTCGGGGTTAAGCGGGTATCGGGTGAGGCGAAGTCGGGCTCGTCCTCACTAAGTGGCTTGTTTGAAAAGTCACTCACCCCTCTCTTTTTTCTCTTTTTCTTTTTGGTGTTTCTGCAGGTTGCAGTTAGAAGTAAAAATTATTGACCTGTTGATGAAGTTTGCTTCGATTTTAGCGGTACCATTTGGAGAAATTTCGGTCGCCTCGGGTCAGGATCGTTACAGTTTGACTAGTGAGATCGAGAAGATCTTTAACATTTAGAAAATTAGCAGCCAAAATGAGGTTGACGAGCGTTGATTGATAGATCTTCATAAACTCAGTATCCCAATTTTTGAGTTCCTCTATAGAGGAAGAAGAAGAGGAATCAACATCTATAACCACGACGTTTTTCTTGCAATATTCGATCACTTTGGTGAGGATTTTGCTGGTGACATTGTTGAGAGGTATTATGTTATCGACACAATCATCTTCAATCATGAGAGCTATGGTCTGCGACTGGACAGCCACTGCTTCTTCAACCTCAAAGATCTTGCCATCTGAGATCTTCAGAACAATCTTCTTCGACATTGTACGTTCTTTGTAGAGATTGATGAAAGTTCAGAATCGAGGATACTTGATGTTAGTGTTGATTGTATGATACAAAAGTCTGACAGTCTCTATTTATTATTTATAAACTTGTGAATGACCAAAAGAAAAGACTTATGAATGTGAGGCAGTGATTTTCTTCAAAGTCATAACATGATTAGGAAATATGGAAAATAGGAAATAAATTGAGTGATTTTCGTCAAAGTCATAATAAGATGATTAATACTATTATTATGTTTTTCTGTTTAATCTATCTATCCCTATATCGCGAAATTCGAATAATTATGAATCGAACCCAAACAATATCTGAAGGTCCACCCCGCAGGCGAAAGTCTCTAATATCATTATACAAAACTGAACACTATAGAATCATAAAATGAAAATTATAAAATACACATAACCTTTATAATGTATAATATTAAAAAAATAATAATCAAATATAAGTTTTCGTAATAGTTTTGATTCATTATAAAAGAATGTTAAATATGTAAGAACAATTAAAGCTACAAATATACTTTTTTAAAACAATTGATTCTTCACCAAAGTTAAACACTTTTTATGGCGACTAATTTCACGTGCTCTACCAACGGGAGAAAAAATTAAATCAAGGCATATAACTGATGATGATCTTTGTAAGAGATGTGTTAGTGCTACGGAAACAATAGATCATATGGTTTTTCAATGCCCCTATTGTGGATATCGAATCCAACACTTAGAATTTGTATAAGTTTGTGAGTGACGAAGACTCTACGGGAGGAATTTCGTTTGGATCGAAAGATGAACAATGAAGTTTCTGTATTGATTGTTTAAGATGTTTTACAAATGACTCAATAGCAACGATATATTTGATAAGAAAAAATGATCTTTTTTCCAAGAATGAGTTTATAAGAAATATGAATCGTATATCTACTTCCAATGAATCGGGGATCGAGAGAGAGTTTCTTCTTACTCATGACTCTCCTTTTATAGCATATTCCAGCCTTCACCAGCTTCCCAACTTCTTCTGAGATCCTCTCCGGATTTTGAGGGCTCTTGACCTGAACAGCTCTCACGCTTTCCCTTTAATTCGCCAAAGATCTTGACCAGGCTCTAGGTCTCGCCGCGATCCTTCTTGAGTGTTCGTATGGGCCTAGGCCTCCTCTCTTAATGGGCTTCAATCCTCTAGCTAAAGGCTTGGATCCTACGTGCAACTTAATGGTTATGCCGAAAGCTGGTCGCCTGCGTGTGTCGAAGGCTGCTTTTCCACGAAACCTTTGTTAGTCATCCAGCCTCCTTTGTGTAGAATTGCTATCGCCTTACTCATGTAGGCCCAAGAGGCGTCGCTGTCTTATGGCGGGATTTGGTACCAACAATTGTCCCCAAGCTTCTAGGCCGAGATTTCAAGACCCAAGAAGTGGAGACTAACATTTTCGATCCCGCCTTCGTTTAATTATGATGACCACGAATCTCTTTTGCAAATCCTAACTTAATTTGAAATCAAGGGTCGGGATTTGTCAATCGCGATTCGATGGTTGCAATTCGAGAGAAGTTTAGGAGACCTTCCTTGGGACTCGCTTTTGATGACGTGATATAAAGGTGGCCAATTAACCTATCTACCCCATTATCTCACGTCTCAAGTCCACGATCTCCAAGGTAATCGATTCCTCTTTCCCTTTTTATTATTTACTTTCTTCTCACGTCTCCACAGTGAAAGTTCCTCTTTTTCTTTCATTAGCGATTAGGTTTCCCTTGTTTCTTTTCCAATCCTTTGCCAAATTTCTCTTTCGTTTTGGTTCCAATGGGTCACGATAACGTCGACGGTGCTAAGAAAGCCAAAAAGGACGGGAAGTCTAAAGGACAACGGCAGGGGATGATCGACAAGGCTGCCGCTGTTGCCGTGAAGACGGAGATGGTGGCTCAATCTTTGATCTCAGAGGCAAGAGGCCCCTACTTCGGTCCTCATCAGGCCTACTCTTTGTCTGCCCAAGATGTGGTGAATATGATGGTTCAAGCTCAGGCTCACAAAGAGTTAGCTAGAACTTGCTCAACTGATGAGACCCCTGAAGATGACCCCGAAGGATGGTTCTGCATGCACGAGCATTACATCTCGAAGTGCCACTTACGATTTTCTCTTCCTGAGTTGCTTTTAGATCTATTAGATCACTTTCAATTATCTCTTCCTCAACTCTGCCCATCTGTCATTAGGGTTATCTTAGGATCGATAGTTAGAGCTAGAGAGAAAGGTTTTATTTTCGGGATTAGAGAGTTGTTGTTGCTCTTTATGATGAAGGAGAGTCCTCCGACCAAGAGGGCTGGAGGGACCTACTAAATGCCGGCCAGATTTGGCCGGACAGTTTTTAATTTTTCTTTCAACGATGAGAAATGGAGGAGGAAATTTTTTTTTGTGAAAATTGATCCTTCTACGGTTCCCGGAAATCATGTCTTACGCACCTCGTGGGGCCAGATGAATGGTCAGAGGATCGAAATCCACGTTCCTGCTCTTTGATTCACGCATTTACTTTGAGTGACCGACGTTTGTTTTTTTTTATGCTTGCAGGTCCCTCTGATTTCTCCCAGTTTGACCCATCGATAGTTAGATCCCTGGTTAGGGAGTTTAAAGAGACATCTGCCAAGTGGTCTAACTTCCCAGCTAGTCGGATCAACAGAGCTAGATTCCCAGATCAATACCAGGCTTCATTTCCTACTCCTATTTCAGTCAGCTATGTAGAAGGTATGGTCTCACACTTCTTAAATGACTCATAGGTTGACTATAATTTCGAAGATCTTAGTGTATGACTTTTTGATGTTTTGGGTTTGCTTATGTTCTTCTCAGAGTCGGACGAGAAGGATCCTATCGACGTATCCATTGACGCTAGTACATCTGAAATCGTTCCCAAAATGCCAATCTAGAAATCATTCCATAAAAAATCTAAACAAAATGTTACCACTGGTAGCTCGAAGACCCATGGCAGCGCCGGAGATAAGGTCTCAACGGGCTATTTCAGACAGTCAATCAAGGAAGTCCTTGATGATGGCTCCTCCAGATTCCCCCTGGCCACTATTCCTCTTTCATCGGTAAAAGAGGTTCCCAGGACTACGGAGAAATCTAAGCAAGAGTCTGAGGCTACTAGTTTCAAAACAAAAGGTAACGAAGTGATCGTGGCTATTGGTGAGGCTCCTAAGAGACGTGCCCTGAGCCCTGTGGAATCGAAGGATGGTCAGGTACCTAAGGATTCCCCAAAGAGAGCCCGCACTGAGTCTAACGAGAGGAACTCAAGACCTGGCTCGTCTAGGAGTAGCCAGGGTTCATAGAACTTTGCCCATTCTGGGCCCAAGTCAGTTTTGGATAATGCTTGGGAGCTAGCAACGCTGATGCGTCACTTGAAACAGATTGGATGTGCTTTCCCCGCTGTCTCCCAGCTGTCGAATTCTGATGGGTACCTGGATGTTGCATACCACTTGGGCCAGGTACGGTCTCTGGTAATGACTTTCTTTTATCGTCATTACCATCTTAATTCCTTATTTTGTATCTTTATGCAGCTAGCCAATGCCTTGAGTAAAGCATTCTTGGGCTATGAGAACCAAATAAAATATTTTTCCGATGCTAGAGAGCTACAGGATGTTAAGGAGGCCTTTCAAGAGGCCAAAGACCAACTGGACCGTTCAAGATTGCTATCTCAGAAACTCGAGGCTCAGGTGGAAGAGCTAAGGTCTCAATTGCAGGTTTCTCGTTGGAAGGTTGATGACTTGAAGATGGATGTTGTTGTTAAGGGAAAGAGTGTAACTTTTCTGGAGAGCTCCAAAAAGACTCTGGAGGCTCAGGTGGAGGATTTGTTATCTGTCAACAGTGAAATGACCAAGAACAAGGCTGCTGAGGTTCGTTTGGCAGTTCGTCGAGGAAAGAAGGAGATCATGGGAGCTTATGAGAAGGTTCTGGTTGTGGTGAAAGAAAAGTTTGAAAAGAAGAAGGAAGAAAGCTCCCTCCAGATCCCTGTTCAAGAGATTCAGGCCAACATGGAACTTTTGGAAGATCTGATTTCCCAGGAATTTTGAATGTTCAGGAGGAGCATGACAAGCTAGTTTCTCTCTTCCCGGAAGCCAAGGAAAAATACGAAAAACCTCAGGTCTCGGATTTCACTGTCAGCAAACCTCGGATGTCGATGTAACTCCTGCCGTTGTGGTTGCTGGCCAATCCCGATCCGGTGAGCATGGCTCCGACGTAGGTCTCATTGATGCAAGTGAAGTTCGTGACCAGATATCCAAGGAAGGAGATGATAAAATGGATGAAGCCTGAATATCACACCCTGAAGTCTCTCTTTCTCTGAAGCTTTTTTTTCCTTTTGAAACTTAGAGCCTGGGGAGGCTTTTAAACCATGTTTGCTTTCGGTACTCGTTTCCTAGAGAGGCTTTTAAACTCTTTTGAACTCATTAGAATTGGAAGCCTGAGTGTTGGGGTCAAAAATTGCCCTAACGAAATCGATGCCTGAAAAGGACCACGAAAACGATGTTTTCAACTTCGGACACAGGAATCGTCAGAATATCTGAAAGCTCCGAGATTATCATCGTTCAGGCTGTCTCTTCCCAACCTGGCTTCAAAACTTCGGAGATAGTCGATCACGACCAACCTCCGAATAAAGTTTGTCCGTCCGCAAGCAACTAAAGCATCCAAGTGCAAAGGTTAGCATCAATGGCCCTCGGATAACTCTCACAAGGCAACACGATACGTCCTCCGAAGCGATACGAAACAACCAAAAGCGTTAGAGAACCGCGTCGCTTCGAAGAAATGTCTAAAACGCCGATTGAGGCCAGACCTACGAACGAGTCTTGGAACCGATTGACGACCGAACAAGAGACCGATCTGGACATCGATTGAACCAAGACCGGAGGCCTGTCTTGGCGCCAATTGGCGCCAGGACCAGGGCATGGTCTTGGCTCCAATTGGCGCCAGGACCAAGCAACGTCTTTGGCGCCAATTGGCGCAACGACAGAGCGTCTGTCTTGGCGCCAGTTGGCGCTGAGGCGCGGGTAACGTTCAGCCGTAGTCCGTTGACTGAACTATGTCCCTTCCGATCGTTATTTCCTTCGAATCGTCACTTGATCGTCTCTCGTTTCATCCCGATTGGAGTTTCCGTCAAACCGTCATGACAAGAGTCGCGAGGATTCGTGCTTTCCTTAGATTTCTTATCAATCGTATAAAGCGACGACGGTTAATTTAAGCACCGGAAGAGTCTAAACTATACGATTGACCGGACCGGTCCACGAAGTTGTTGCCGCTTATTCCCACGAAAAACGATTTTCCTCGATAAATCGTAAAAGTCACTTACCGCGAAACGGCCCGGAAGGGCCCAAACCGCGATAACGGTCCACTTACGA
>OVAN01014670.1:0-11873 GCA_900406275.1 Anastatica hierochuntica | reverse complement strand
AAAAAAAAAATATATATATATATATATATATATATATTATTATAGTTGTTATAATTATTCTTATTTTTTTTAAGAAAGAAAAACAGAAAAATAAAGTGAAGAATCGGATCTTAAAAGATAGACTGAATAGAAGTCTCTTATCCTCTCTCTCCTTTTTTGATTTTTTTAATATTACTTTTTTTTTAAAAACCGGGTTAACAACCGTGCGAGAATCGTGGTCTAAATTGCTGATATGAATTACTAAATTTAACCAGTATGCATAGTTTGTTTTTCTCTGTGTTTTTGGTACTTTCCAATAACTAATCAAAATTTGATTCAGATATTATAATATTTAAAATCCAAATCAATAATTACTGATTTGTTTTACTAGAAAATTTAAACAAAAACTATTTGGTTTGTTAAACACAGCACATTAAGTTATAAGGCTTCAACTCAAATAAGAACTAGAGCGAACCACATTAAATGTTTTTAGGGGGTTATTGGTTGTTGTATTTTGAAGGATTGTTAAACTTTTCAGAATCTGTTGTTATTGGTTTATGTATTGTAACAATCTTGATAAAATCTACTGTTATTGGTTTGATGATTTTAAATGTCTACCCAAAATACATTGTTATTCAAAAAGTCTGGTTTTTGTTGATTTTATGATTCAATTAAAATCTAGTGTTATTGGAACATGAATTCTTAACAATTAACTCATTAAACAGGATTTTCAAAATACTCCATATACACCTTAAATTCTTAAAATCCTTATTACTAAAGATTTTTTATTGAATTTTCTAATACACAAAACTCTCTGCAAATTCAACAAAACTCTTCACAGATTTAACAACTCTTTGAAATTTTAAAATCAATTAACTTTGTGAAATCACACTCCCACTAACCCTCTTTTACTAGAGATTTTCCGTGCTATGCGCAGCTTTGTTCTACGCAATTTATAATATACTTATTACAAATATCAATTAAAATAAAATAGAAACTAAATGCATTGTGCAATGATAAACAAATATGCCTAAAATTTAAAACTTTTAACTTTTTTCCTTAATCTTGGACTAAATCTCGTACTTTTTCAACTTTCTAAATTATATAGATACATTCAATTCAATCTTATGGAAACAAATGGTAAGATCAACAATAAGTCCATAGTGATGAAGATCATATGAATAAGCAGAAGTCTTAACATTGTCATTTACAATGCTAATAGAGACAATTTGAGCACCAATGTCGTTGTTGGTAAATTGGATAACAATACGCTACTATGAAATTGCTTACAAAGATTAAACCTTGAAATGCAGTCCGCTATTAAGTAAAGTTCTATTGAGACCATGGCTTTAAAATACGAGTAAACATTGAGGTGAATATATACCTCATAGTCGGTGGGAAAGAGCTCGATCTCCATGAGCATGTTTTTTGAAGTTATTCACCTCCTATGAATGGACTAGCATGAAATAGACCTCAGTCGCTACAAAATTAGGAGTTGGTTTTGTCGAGAACGGCGAGGATCATCCCATAGCTCATTAATCTCGTTGGTGAGTTAAGTGAGAGGTGTTGATGTAGTTTTGAAAGAGGTTAAGAACTCAATATGAGATGACACTTTTGGAGATGCAGAGGTCTGAGGTAGTGTCTACTACAGATAGAAGATGCACCAAAAATGCAGAGTTCAGTCACAGTGTTCGAGACAATTGATGATGATGCAGAATCTCTGAGATAGTGTCTTACAGATGGTGATGCTACAGACGATTCAGATGATGCTCTTTGTCACAATGTCTAACAGATGACTATTGTACATAGGCTCTACCAGCAGGAGACTAAAGATACAAGATGTGGTACAAAGGCTCTAACAGCGAGATCTTTGGATAACGGTGAGCTGGAGATTTGTTGGAGCATAGAATATTTTCAGAGATTTGAAGATCCAAAGAGATATCGATTTAAAGAGGATATACTTCCTAAGATATTAAGAGAATATTTAGGAAGATAATCATGAAGATATTAAGATATTGTATTTCATGATTATCTAGATCAATTAGGGTTTTTGCTCTACACGTATAAGTATATAAAAGGAGCCTTGTATTCGACTCAAGCTTTTTATAACAGAAAAAGATCATTAGCATAAGGGGTTTGAGATTTTCTGTATGGGAATACAAAACAAAAGGGCTAAGGGCTTTTGAGGTATTCATAGATCTTGTATTCGATCCTTGGACGTGTGAGACTAGTGATATCCTGTTCAAAATTTACTTGTAAGTTTCTTTTGAAAGAGTTCTAGTATATACACATTTCTTTGTAGAGAAATTCTTTGTGTTAGACTTTGTGCAATACTACAGGCAAAGTCACTGTCACAGATTTCGTACTACAGCCTCGTTTTGCACTTTCAAGAAGGTTGCTGAGGAATGATTGGGCTTATAAGAAGTGGAAGGAGACCATTATTACGGAAGTGGTAGCCATTCAAGCCTTTATGGGATACAAAGTTGGGAGGGTGTGGTATTTAATTAGAAAAAATATTGTTGTAGATATGAATTACTAAATTTAACGAGCATGCCTAGATAAATGCTTTTGCTCCTTACTAGAATTCATTCGTGTTATGCGCTATGCATTATATAAAATACCTAATACCAATATCAATAAAAGTTAAATAGAAATTAAATGTATTGTGTGATGATAAATAAATATGCGTAAAATTTTCAAATTTTACCTCTTTTACAATAATCTCGTACTATATTTCATACTTTTTGTTCCAGCTTTCTAAATTATATAGATAAATTCAATTTAATTTTATGGAAACAAATGGTAAGATCAACAATAAATCCATAATGGGGAAGATATTGTGCATAAGCAGAAGTCTTAACAATGTCACCTACAATGGTGGTAGAGACAATTTGAGTAGCAATGTCATTGTTGGTAAATTGGATAACAATACTCTACTATGAAATTGCTTGCGGAGATTAAACCTTGAAATGCAGTTCGCAATTAAAAAAAGTTCTATTTAGACCATGACTTTAAAACACGAGTAAACATTGAGGTGAATACATACCTCGGAGTCGATGAGAAAGAGCTCGACATCCATGAGCATGCTTTTGAATCGTTTAGATGGGCAAAACGTGTGAACAGCTTGGCTGGAATGAAGACCTGGATAGCGGTGGACTAGAGTGCATGTAGATGGTTAGCTTTAGGACAAAGGTCCAATAAGTAAGATAACTTAAAGAGCATTCGATTACCTCACAATCGAGAAGGAGTTCGAGTCCCATGAGCATCATCCCCTTTTTGAAATTCTTAGACTCCCACATGTGCACAATCTTGGTGATCCCTTGTGGTTGCAAAAGAAGTTATTGGTTTGGTCAATGATGGTAAGAATGCGGGAATTGCGGCGTGTGTCCATTGTGAGGGTTGATTCATTAGGGCATGTTGTGTAATTACAATTTATAGAGGCATTTGAAAATCTACTTTTTCCATATATATATATATAGAAGTAATTGAAGTTTGGAGGGGTAAAGGAATAAAAATGATAAATTACAATTAAAATTTATTTAATTTTTAAATGAAAAAACACATATGATTATACTCTTAATTATTATTTTTTGGTTATTTCACAAAGTTACTCTAAAAAAAAAGCGAAAAAAAGTCATAAAGAAAGAAAGAAAAGAGAGAAAAGCTGAGAAAAAGGCAGCGTTGTAGCAATGCAAAAATTACATAGATCTAACCGTCTGTCTCCTTCTCCATATATACAACACAAAAACCCTTGTCGTCTTCCAATTCTCTCTCTAATGGCTGCGCAGATGGATCCCGACGCGGTGGCGAAAGCCTTTGTCGATCATTACTATTCGACCTTTGACACTAATCGTGCCGGTCTCGCTGGTCTCTACTAGGAAGCTTCCATGCTCACCTTCGAGGGTCAACAACATCGTTGCCAAGCTCACCTCTCTCCCTTTCCATCAGTGCAAGCACCACATCTCCACTGTCGATTATCAGCCTTCTGGCCCCGCCGGCGGAAAGTTCAGCCAGGTCTCTCTCCTATTGATCTATCTTGTTGAATATTTTGGATTTGTCGATTTGCCTCTGCTTACTATTTCGATAGTTAAGCTATATCTCTAGGGTTTAATGGGCTGATAGATCTGAATATTCACATCTACTTCTCCTGTGACAAGTCTCAGATACCTTGCGCCTTAACATGTCTGTTTTGGTTTGGCTCCATTGATTTGACTTTTCATGGATTACAAAATTAGCAATAGCTTCTCTGTTTTGAATTTTATAGATTAGATTCTAGAGAAATGTTTCCCTCACCAACATAATTGATTGAGTTCTTGTCCCTGAAGTGAAAACCTTTATAGTATCTGAATTCTTTTGTGTGTTTCCTAGTTGATTTCTTGTCAAGTTTTGTTGAGTTCAATACTTTTTCTTTTTACGTATTATTAAGCAGTTTTTGTTAAATGTTAATGTTACATATCTTGGTAGAATTCAATGATAATGTTTGGTTTTTGGAAATCTTTTGATTCTTGTTTTTATTAGTTTGGGTATCCATGATGTTAACCATTTTCATTTTCTTTGTTGTGCACACGCAGATGTTTCACTTGATGCCGACGCAAGGAAGCTTTTATGTGTATAACGATATATTCAGGCTGAACTAGGCCTGATTAGAATCAAGATTGTTAGCAAACTTCACCGTTGGGTTCCTAATATACTATTTGAGCAATGATCATCTTTCTTTATCCCTCCCTAGATGATTTATTACGTTATGAAGACAGAGGAAAACTGTATCTTTTGCATTGGGTTTGAATGGTCTTTGTTCATTGGCTAATCCAATCTATCATTAAAAAAACAATTTAAAATGGTTTCAATTGGTCATTTGGTTCTTTTTCTTAGTGGGATATAATTTATTTCCATTTTGTTAAGGATTCCGATAAGAAGGAGCGTGTGAATATGACTTTTCAACCCAATATTTGCAAGTTTTGGGAATAAAAACGTGTGTTATTATCGTAGTAGAGTTGCAACATTTTGACTTTTACCAAAACCGAATCGAGTGACGACATGTGTCTGTATGGATCATATCTGAGTCTGGTCGAGAGTTTTGTTTTGTGGGGTTTTAGTTGGAGACTGACTTAGACCAAATGCGTTGAGATGTGGGCGTCTCTTGAGGGTCACGGACGCAGCATAAGTTTGGTTTGACACGATTTTGGTTTGGGTTTAGATACAAATGAGATTAATTTAAAATATAAAATCATCATCTAATATTACTAGATCCAACACTACAACTCCAAAACTATATATTAATTAACATGTACATTATATTCCAAAAAAGGAAGAAATATATTTTTAGAATAATTTCTGAAATATCCGGTTTAGTATAGTTGGTTACATTAAATTCGGTTTGTATTTTACATTTAAGTTTGGTTTGGTTTAGTTTTGTTCTCCCATCGGATCCTAGTGTGAAGCAGAAAGCGCCAAAAAAAGAAGTTTTGTTAACTTGCACGCGATGACCTCAACAAGAGATCCTTTGATGATCCAATCATCTATTCAAAAACAAAACCATTACACTTTTCTCCCCAATCTCAATTTTCCACAAAGATAAAAAAAAAATGGATACTTGGGTGAAACCCATGTTGATTCAAGCTCGAGCCTCGCTAAACTCACGCTTGTCGGAGTTTGAGCCACTGGCTCTGCTCTTAGCGCCGCTTCTCACTCTCTTTCTCGCTCGGTTCATCGGATCTGTCTTGGGCGTTGTTTACGACAAAGGCCTCAAAGCTTGTCTTGTTGGGTTTGTCATGGGATTTCTCAAGTGAGTGTAATCTTCAAAATCCCATTTCGATCCTAATCTCTTTCTTTTGGGGGAGACTAACGATTATGTGGAAACTTAAACAGAATGGTTCCTGGAGTCCAAAGTTACATAGATGCTGAGAAACAAAAGGTTGTTCGTTGTGTTTTTATTAGTCTTTACCTTTTTTTTTTGTTTTGTTTCTGTTGTACATGTCTGAATCTGTGGTAAGGATATGGATACTGTTGGCAGAGAATGTATAAGAATGTCTTGCTGAAATTAAGATTTCACTAGAATGTCTTCAAAATTTCAATGATTACTCGGGATTTGAGAAACTGGCAAGAACAGAGAATTGCTAATAGATTTAGACTGAAACCAACTACTCATATCTTCGTTAAGTGTATATGTTTGTTTCCTTGATTATTCGCAGGTTCGATGTTTGTTTTCTTTGTATTGGTGCTACTACAAACCAGATGATGTTTGTTTTTTTTTCTAATTCACAGGTTGTTGATCAATTACAATCTGGAAGCAGCTCCAAGAAAAAGAACAGGGCTGAACAACTGCCTGTTAAAGGTTTAGGAGTCCAAGTTCTTGAGAAAATGGAGAATGAAAAGAGGAACGATGCTATTTGGCAAGGAAAATGCTCTGGCACTGTGTATGTCTCTGTTAGTTTATTCCTTTTTTATATGTCATCCAAATGTTCAACTTCGACGACTTTTCTAACAGATACATAGGTGGAAGCGAGTCTGAAGGACATTTTGCATTGATAAATCAAGCATGTTCAATGTAAGTTAAAGTACCATCTTAGTTCCATTTTTTTGTGGATTATGACTTCTGCTTTTGAGCTATTCTTGGGTGTGAAAATGGATTTCTTGGTTTATGCATAAGATATAATTCAAGTTGCTATGCGTAAGGCGTGTGTGGATGATGCTTTCCAGGTTTGCGCATACCAATCCATTGCATATAGACGTATTCCAAAGTGTTGTGCGGTTTGAGTCAGAAGTAGTCGCAATGACTGCCGCTTTACTCGGGAGTAAAGAAACGGTTTCAGGAGAACAAATTTGCGGAAACATGACATCTGGAGGAACAGAAAGTATAGTGTTGGCTGTGAAGTCTTCTCGTGACTATATGAAGTACAAGAAGGGAATCACACGGCCAGAGATGTATGTTTACTCCCTCATTTTATTACATTGATCACCATAAACTTAATTGATAGAACAATATTTCATATCCAAGTGTAGGATTATACCTGAATCAGGTCATTCGGCTTATGATAAGGCGGCCCAGTATTTTAACATCAAGTTGTGGCGAGTTCCAGTTGACAAAGAATTCAGAGCTGATGTGAAGGCAATAAGGAGGCATATTAACCGAAACACCATCATGGTAATATTTTGAGGTGCCAGGTTCCATAGTTTGATATTTTCTTGACTGTTGTAAATATTGCCTATTTGTACATCAATGGTCAAAAATCTCAACTTCGCACGCAGAAGTCAAGGCATGTGCTTCGGGTTCTTTTCATAATCTAGAAATCATATTGTTTCAGATTGTTGGATCAGCACCAGGATTCCCTCATGGAATCATCGATCCTATTGAGGTAAACTGGTTTTTCCGTCTCCGATAAGATGAAGACATCTATGTTCTTCTATATGCAATGAATGTGTGGGACATATTCCTTTTTTTCCATTACAGGAGCTTGGTCAACTGGCTCTTAGCTATGGGATATGCTTTCATGTTGACCTTTGCCTTGGTGGTTTTGTGTTACCTTTTGCTCGTAAACTTGGGTATGTGTAACTGTTATTCTTTTTCTAACAACATATCAAAAAGGCCTTCTTTTTTCCTACAAAACGAGATGCAGATAGTGTATACTTTATAGGTTTAGGAAGTACGAAGCTATGTTCATAATAACTCATGTAAATGATAAGTTAGGTATGCGTCTCTGTTTTATTGCCTTTTCTATTAGTTTCCCCCAGAGCATTAGATTGCAGGTTTTGTATTTCATGGTATTATTTAGATTAACAAGAGAATATGAGTGTTAATTTCTTCACTGTTCCCAGGTACCCTATCCCAGCTTTTGATTTTACTGTACAAGGAGTTACTTCTATTTCGGTGGACGTGCATAAATATGGTTTGGCTCCTAAAGGAACTAGTACGGTTCTTTACAGAAATCATGAGATCAGGAAGGTATATACTTGTTATTTTTTCCCTCTCTTATGCAATCCCCCAGGCTCATTTACCAAGCACATGAATTGGTTTTATCTAGCTCCAGTATTCTGATTCGAAATTTTTCTACAAAAACATACCCGTGATATCTCGTACTATGGTTGTTGTCATGGTTTCCCCGGAATCATTCACACCGTCACATTCCTCTTATATAACTTTGAAATCTTTTGTATGTTCTATTCAGTGCTGTACAATGTGTAATTAAGTATATGAATTGGTTCATGTATTTACATATGTGATCTTTACCTGACATCTGAATTTTCTGCCTGCAAAATATCCGCTCCTGCATCTACAAAACAGCACCAATTTGTTGCTGGTAAGTGTGTTTTGCTTCTTCCATCACCAAAAAACATGAAAACTATTGAATTCGTGCAAATCCTAAATCCGGGATTGCTCCTTAACTATGTGAAACTGCGTTTTGTAGTAACTGAATGGTCAGGTGGTCTATACGTGTCTCCAACTATAGCTGGGAGTAGGCCTGGTTCTTTGGTTGCTGGTGCTTGGGCTGCAATGATGTCTCTCGGCGAAGAAGGTTTCACAATCACTCTCTCGAGCTTTTTTTCGTTAGAGCGTGTCAAAGATTTAAATGGTTGATTCTGTATGCCTCTGTTGTTCCACAGGCTACCTACAAAACACAAGCAAGATAATGGAGGCATCAAAGAAACTAGAAGAAGGGTTTGTATTACTTTTTGATTTTCTTTTCCTCATTCAATCATTTGGATTCTTACAGCTTCGACCATCATAATCTGCAGAGTAAGAGAAATCCATGAACTATTTGTCATTGGAAGGCCAGATATGACAATCGTGGCGTTTGGTTCTAACATATTAGATATCTTTGAAGTTAATGACATCATGTCTTCAAAAGGTTGGCATTTAAATGCTCTACAGAGACCCAACAGGTAATCTTAAAGACCAAAACCTTCGATTTTCAACTTAGTTTACGACCACATTCCTCCTCTCTTCACTGTTCTGAAACAACACATGTCTGTGTTATGGATCAGCATTCATATATGTATAACTCTTCAACACGTCCCTGTAGTCAATAACTTCCTCCAGGATCTGCGTGAAGCTGTAGAAACTGTAAGTCCGTTGATGACAAGATGTTTAATTGCTCGATTCTTTTCTTCAGTTGATCTCTCGTTATTATTACTTGTTTTGTCCAGGTGAAAGCAAACCCAGGACCGATCACAGGAGGCTTGGCTCCAATATATGGAGCAGCAGGGAAGATGCCGGACCGAGGCATGGTGAATGAGCTTCTGGTTAGTTTCATGGACAGTCAATACTGAGTTTCTTTTTCAAGGTTAAAGCATCATCAAATTGGCAAATTGATATCACATTTTCTGTTGCAAGAGAGAAACTTTGTATATTCACAACCGCATTTTTTCGCTTGCCTTGCTAAAATGTCATCACAATGTCCATTGTAAACAACTTAGTTCGTTGTTACATTTCACTTTCAGAATAAATAAAAGATGATCAACCAGATTTGTGGTCAGAAGGTTTTGTTTTTAGCCACCTCCACAACCACCTCTCCCTCCTCCTCCACAACCACCTCCCCCACCCCAACCATCACCACCACAATTACCACCCCCTCCACCACTATTGCCCATGTCATCATAGTAATAAACCGGAGGGTAATAGCCTTCTCTACCACCTCCCTTTCTTTCATATGATCTCTTTCTCTTTCCCTTCTTAGCACCCGGATAGATTAGCCTAACGAGGCGGGTCTTGTCTCGTTTTGCTCCTGCCTCACCATACATCTCCAGTAACACCTTGTTCACCGAGTCTTTCGACTTTTCATCAACTACTAATTCTGTTCTACGCAGCATCTCTATTGCTTTTTTACTCAAACCACCTTTTAAGTAAGCCTTTGCCATGCTTATCCCCGTTTCCCATGCCATTGCGAATCTCGGGTCTTCGTCTTCT
Source organism: Anastatica hierochuntica (assembly GCA_900406275.1). NCBI lineage: Eukaryota > Viridiplantae > Streptophyta > Magnoliopsida > Brassicales > Brassicaceae > Anastatica > Anastatica hierochuntica. The sequence continues at coordinate 1,990 of OVAN01014670.1, read as the reverse complement.
ACTCCCATAAGAAACTTCTCCATTGCTTCCAAATCGGGTACACTAGCGTAAGCCTTCAAAACGTTATTGCCGGTAAGACTCTTGTCGTGCTCTACTCTGTTCTTGTACATCTGCCTCAGAACCTCGTCGACCATGTTTCCTTCTCCAAGAAGACCGTAGAGAGCAATCATGTTGTAGTAAGGGTTAGATTTCGTGAGCAGACTCTTCTCCCTCATCTTCTGGTAAGTAGCTTCAGCTTCGTGCCGTGTTTCCTTGGATCTTGTGTAAAAGGTTAAGAGAGTGGTGTAGACTGAGTCGTCTCTCATGTTCTCTGGAATGCTTCTGAAGAACTTCTCTGTTTCTATCAACCCCGAATGGATCTCAACAAGATTAAGCCGATCTGCATAATCTTCAGGGATTAGATCGAAAACCCCTCGTTTAGTTATCCACTCTGATACCTAATGACATTGACATAACCATCTTTATGATCTGGGAAACTGATGATATTAGAAATTGAAAGAAGAGGAAGAAACAGAGAGACCTGAAGGGCTTGAGTGAATCGCTGAGACTCGCAGAGAGCGCTGATGACGCCCCTCTAAGATCTTTAGGGTTCGTCCAACACAGGAGTAACCTTCTTAACCCCCCAGGCCCATAGGCTCCGTTCTTCAGTCGCCATGATCCGTTTATGTAACGTGTCATTAAGTTCCGGCGACGTTAAGGTGCCCGAAAATCGAATCGGCTGTGTTTTGTTGAATAAGAGAACGTTTCTTGCGTAACGTCCAAGGCCTTGCATCCTTCTTTAAACCCTATATTCCTAGAGGTTGTAGGGTTTTGTTTTGTTCCTGCCTCTATTTGCATTTCCAGCGTAACATATATATAAGAGAAAGTAATCAACTTCATAAGTTGAACCACACACCCATCAATGAAACAGATTCCTTCTGTCTCAGTCTGTATGTTTCCATTAGAGGGTGATGGCTCTATGTTCTCCATTGTCACTGGACACTACGAGAGGTACTTAGAGAGAGTAGATAAGAAGAGTAGAGAGGGATTAGGGTGCTTGGTTTGTTGCGGTGAAAGCCATTGTGAAAGGTTAATAGGAAATTGTAACCTAACCATCGTTTAAATTGCTTTCTGACAACTCAATAATTAAACCTAGACCTGTTGGTTATGGCACATGACAAAAATCAAATGATTGAACAGCCAGAGAACATAGTGTTCTGAGTTTCTTGTACAGAAAGCGAGGGCTGAAGAGTAAAATAAGAGTCACCTCTCTAGTCTCTCCCTTGTTTAATTTTAAGTGTTTTTTTAATGTGAAAAAGTGTTTTTTTTTTTAATAAAATGGAGTATATACTCCCTTTGTTTCATGATGTTAGATGTTTTAGGAAAACTAGATTTTAATCTGCGCCAAACGCAGGAATATATAATTTTCTTGGTAAATATAATATCTATAGTGTTTTTAATAGTATTGTAAATTATATATAACACATGTCTAATATTTTGAAATATTTTTTTAACAAAAAACATATGTTAATATAATACCAATGTCTTTTGTGCGATTATGTGTAATACAAAAGTAGAGCTGGATCTTCAAATTTTCTATCGGATTAGTCCAATTTTTGTAAGACACGTATAAGTATCAGTCACATGTCGATTCGTGTTATTTCGAATTCGGATCCGTTCTAAAAATTTAAATAAAAATCGAAACACCAGATAGTTTGGTTTGGTTTGATATTAACTCAAATCACACAAAAAACCAAAATAAACAATAAAAACGTTCTTACATTTTAACTTAGTTCAACTATTTTTTTAGCAAAAAATAAATATTGTGCGATTCGATTTTTTAAAACCGAATGAATATGAAATATGATTAAAAATTCTTTCTAAGTGACTATATANTCTATTTTATACTATAAGTTTATTGCTATTCAAAATCCTTTCAACCAATATGAGACAAAATAACACATCACTTTAAAAATTATTATATTTTAACTCAATTCATCCCATTTTTAAA
>OVAN01014669.1:0-11874 GCA_900406275.1 Anastatica hierochuntica | reverse complement strand
CTGAATTTACATCGTTTTAATATCTGCTTTGATTTACTTTTGCATTAAAAAACAACAAACATCCAACTTTTGTCTAAAAAGTAAGAGTCATAGTGTGTATCTTGGTCCTTGTGGATTCGATCCCTGAAATACTACTGCGATTTGCTGTGCACTTGCAGTGTAGTTTAAGGGTTAAAACCTGAGATATCAGAACCATTGTGGAATATTTTTGTTGTTGACAAACTGCACATCGTGACACATAGTCCTGTACTGATTTCCTTATATCTATCCAATGAAACAGTTGTTGGATGCATTTTAGTGTCTTCAACACCCCGGCGTGGCCCCTATTAACGAATCATGGTGTTCATGAAGAATAAGAGGTATGAATTGTGATGTTGAAGGCAGCATTAGACGTCTTTCGTACCACACCCGATCATCGATGATCTGAAAGTTCTGGTTTAGTATATTACCACTTTTGATATCTGATTTCAGTTTCTACAGGTTGCTGTCATTATCCACTTCAGCGAAGATATCTTGAAACCGTAAACTAGATGGCACAACGAAAGCTAGGAGAGAAGCACTAGACTCTTGCGGATGTTGTCGAACGACACGAAAGAGGCTATCTGCAACTCTGTTTTCTGAACATGGTTTGTATATTATCTCAAACTCAAATCTCATCAGTTTCGTTAACCACTTGTGATAATCCATGGAGAAACTTCAAGCTTTTTTGATCTGTTCAAACCTAAAAGTGTCAACCAATGAGATAGTGTTTCCATTTAAGTATAACAAACACAATCGCCATCAGTTTGCATTCATAGATTGGCTTGAGTTGTTCTCTTGATGTTAACCCGTGAATGTAGTAAGCGATCGGTTGTTTAGATTGCATCAGAACTGCTCCTAACCCACTGCATGATGCATTGACTTTGATAACAAAAACCTCTTGGAAGTTTGGTAGCCTAAAAAACCAGAGCTGAAACCATTGCGTTTTTCAATTTATTGAAGGCTTGTTGAGCATCTGTTGACCATAAAAAACAGTCTTTGCGTAATAATTCAGTTAACGGTTTAGCCAAGTTCCCATAACCGCGAATGAACCTCCGATAATATCCCATGAGTCCAAGAAAAATGCGTAACTCTTTTAAGGATTTAGGGGTCGGCCAACTAACCATTGCTTCAGTCTTGGAAGGGTCTGTTGCCACTCCTTTAGCGAAAATCGCATGGCCGAGGTAGTCGATCTGCTTTTGACCAAAAAGACATTTTTTATTCGCATATAGATGTTGTGTCACTAAGATACCCAACACAATCTATAAGTGCATGATATGTTATTTCATAGAGGAACTATAAATCAAGATGTCATCAAAAAATACCAAGACAAACTTACACAAGTACGGTCGAAAGGTTTCGTTCATTAGCGCTTGGAAAGTTGTCGATGCGTTAGTCAATCCTAATGGCATAACGACGAATTCATAGTGTCCTTCATATGTTTCGAATGTTGTCTTCTCGAACCTTAAGTCTAGTTTGGAAAAGGACATTTCTCCATGAAGTTCATCGAGGAGTTGGTCGATCATTGGGATTGGGAACTTATCTGGTGTTGTGGCTCTATTGAGAGATCTATAATTGAAACAAAATCTTCATGTTTTATCCTTCTTTTTGACTAGAAAAACCGACCTCGGGAAGAGACTCTTGTTAGGCCGAATGTAGCCCACTTGTTTCAATTCTGCAACCATCTTTTCCACAACTTCCATTGTGATTTGTGGGTATCGATATGGCCGGACAAAAATCACGTTGACCCCTTGTTTCAAGGTTATGGAGTGTTCAATCTCTCTGTGAGGAGGCAGAGTTGTAGGAGTGTAAAAAATTGTCGCAAATCTATGTAAAAGCTCTTGTGGAGCTGTTGATGGCGAAGAAAGAGAGATAGTGGCAGCTGTGTGTGATAGAAGATTCAAATGAGTACCAGAGTAGTGGCGTTTGCTCTCCGGTACGAGAGTTTTGAAAGACCATTTGAACAAATGAAAATATGTTTCACCTTTTACAGTAACTCTTTTGCCTTTGTGGTAGAATGTAAACTCATGTAAAGACCAATCAACGATATATCGGCCAAGTGTCTTAAGCCATTGTACCCCCAAAATAACATCTGCTCTACCCAACTCTAACTCAATGAAGTCAATAGTGAAGTCTAGACCCTGAACAGAGAATGAAACTGTCTTACAAACCCCCATACCAGCCATTGTCATTCCTGTGCCCAACCGGATCTGCAGGTCTTTGTTTTGATACACTTTCATTTTTTCTGCTGCCACTGCTCGAGATGAGATGAAGTTGTGTTTAGTCCCGCTATCTAACATCATAATTAGCGGTGTTTTACCCACTTTGACTCGCACTATGGTTGTTTGAACCGTATCAACACCAAGAAAGGCTTGAAGTGAAATTTCCATGAGTTGCAAATCTGGTTCTTGTGTATCTGTCAGTAACTGTTCATATGAATCCATAAGAACCTCTACTTCATAGCCATTTATGACTGTCAGCACTTGCAGGAACTTTTTGGGACAAATGTGTTGAGGCGACCACTTTTCATCGCATCGAAAACAAAGGCCTCATCTCTTTTTATCGAGGAGTGTGGCATCTGTGAGGTGGTGTTGAGGTTTGGTGCTATATTGCGGCTGCCTCCTTTGCCTTGATTCTGAGATGTGGTTCTTGTGTATTCATTTTGAGCCGGTGAATGGCTCACCAGTTTTTGAGAAGTTCTAGTGGCAGAGTGTCGTGTCGCGTAAGTGTTTTAGCGACAGTTACACTTAGACCCGGGAGCTCCATCACTAAGGACCACACTTAGCCGGTTTGTATCCATTTTCATTATCGCTTCTTTATGTGCCGCGAGTCCCACGGGTCCGCGAAGCTTGATGATTTCTTACATCTCTGGTTTTAGTTTGTTGTAGAAGACATCAATTTTGTGTTCTTCGGATATTCATGGAACCACAGCCGCGAGTTCTTCAAACTCATTAATATAGTCAGCTGGCGAATCTGTTTGTTGAATACCAAAGAAATGCTTCCCTGGCTCTTCTTGTATTGTTTCTGTGAATCGTTTTAACATTCGCGATACAAACTGATCATAGTTCGTAAAAGGATTTGTGTCTTCCTCTCAGTTCAACCAGTTCATCGTGGGACCATCTAAATATGTTTCTACCAGTCTGAGTCTTTTCTCGGATGTAAACTGACCAGCTCGGAAGAAGCATTCAACTCTAGACACCCATCCGTAAGGACGAGTCCCATCAAAGATTGGCATCTCCAGCTTACGGAGTCTTTGTTCCCTTGTCTCCAACATATTTTGAATACCTCCCGACGTACTACCACCTGTGTTATTGGCAAAAGGAAGCCTTGTCGTTGGCAGAGGAGAGGGTTCAGCAGATGAATCACCCAATTCAATACCTTTACCTTTTTCTCTTGACAAGGAGTTTTGGAGATACTGAAGGGTGTACGTGATTTTTGCCATATTACTTTCCAACCTCGATCCATAACTATCAAGTGCCGATCTAGAGTTGTCGTTGTCTCGGATATTAGACGGTCCAGATCAACAAAGGTTCATTCTAGCTTATCTTGACCTCGGCGGAGGCTTTCGATATCAACAGATACCTCAGCAATCGGACCATGCAACGCCATCTCAGAGCTTTGTGAATCCATAGATGAGCATCAAAACGTGTATGTGAGTCACAACGCACCAATTTGTTAGATCCAAACACAAAACACCGCAAAGATCACGACTTTCTTCAACACAGACTACTATCACCTCCAAGATCCCAACTTTAGCGATGTCAAGCAGAGAAAATGATAAAGTCGCCAACTTTTTAGTGTTTTCTTAATGATGTAAACGTAGGAAGGTTGTACGAGAGAAAGGAGATGACTTTGTGTAAGAAAGGAGATGTCTTTGTTGAAAATAGAGAGATGAAGCTAAAACCTTAATAACAAAGTTTGAATATTATTTTCGAAATCTGAATCCGATCAAGAGTTGAAAACCAGAGTAATCCACACAGCAAATTTTCACTGTTTACTTGTGAATCTTCATCGCTCACAATCAGGTTCAGAGAATCTGCCAATAGCAAAAGCTATTCAAGTCTCATCCAAAGAAAACATCCCCATTACAAAGCTATTGTTTTAACTTATAAAGAGATAATGGCGAAGAATGAAGGGTAGACTCGACATTTCTTCTCATGTTGATTGCAAAGAGGCTTTAATCTTCACTTCCGAGCCCAAGATTCTCCATCATTTTCCCATCCATTTCCTCTCGTGGCCCAACCCTCTTCATTTTTTTCGATCCACCATCGATGCTTTGCTATGCTTCTGAAACAGAGCACTTTTTCTTCCTGAAATAGACATGGTAAAGCTTATCATATGTTGATCTCAGCTCGGAGATAGTGGTTATGAGAAGGATGCAGTATTATTCCATCAGCTATACTTTTGAATGGCTCCCCATCATCTATCATATCATCTTCTTCTGGTACTCGACCAAGATCTTTCTCACCCCAAAGCCTTCGGTGTAACGCATTCTTTGTGAAACTTTTCTTCACACTGGAGACATGCATAATAGCGTGTGCTCTGCCCTAGATTTTCGCATACACCGCACTCGAATTCGTGATTGCCATCTGGTTTATTGTTGCACCAAAGGAGAGGGACTAGAGGAAGCTTACAGATATCATCCTTGTCGCAATCAAGCATAGATTCACCCTCCTGATCACTGCCTCTTGTGCTAGAGAAAAGAGGAGAAAGTACAACGGATGTAACTCTATATCATAATCATCATCAGTATCATCATCCAGCTCCAGCTTGAACTTTTCAAATTTGATACGTGCACGAGGACAGAAAAAAGAGGCTCCTCTCCACCATAATCGACGGCTAAGGCTTCACCAGGGGAGGAGCTTGAGCTTGCCGTCGTTTGTGTTGTTGTGTAAACCAAATTCGATTCTCCATCGAAATCCACCTTACGAAATACACCCACATAACTCATTGTTGCGAGATTTTTTTTCTCTTTTGTGATGTTCTTCTTCTCCTTCTCCTTCTCATCTTCGTAAAGATTATATACATTTAATATAAATCTTGAGAATACAGCTACGCTTGGCCTTTTTTTAAACATTGGTTTTTATAGAAAAATCACTCATTATTGATTATGAATCTTGTACAATCTTTCTATTTGGATCTTCTCTTACTTTCACAAGAGAAGAGATGGTGTAATACCCGGCCCAAAGACCCAAAAAAGAAAAAAAAAATATTAATAAAACCTAAGACTATTGTCTCTCTCGTTCACGTAAAGAAGAAGAAGATGAGAAGAAGAAGTGCGGCGCATGGGAGAGAGAGGAGAGAGATGATGCGCCGGCGAGAGGAGAGAGAGAGAGAGCCGCCGTGGGAGAGAGAGGAAGATGTGGCGATGATGGCGACGTCGATCGACGGAGTTGAAGCTGTGTTGGTGCCGTGTGAAGTGTAAGCCGAGAGGAGGTGGTTGTGTTGTGGTGCGGCGGAGTGAAGCTCGGCCATGGTGATGGAGGAGATGGCGCCGTGTGGTGGTGATGAATGGTGGAGCCGAGAGTGAGGTGATGACACTGATGGTGTGATGACGGTGGAGATCGAGGCAAATGAAGTGAGCGGCAGTGGAGACGGCTCGTTGCGGAAAGGAACGGAGGAGGCTCATGGTGTTGTTGTTGTTGTTGTCGTTGTTGTTGTTGTTGTGATGCCGAGAGAAAGACCGTGGCAGAAGGAGCCGAGAGAGATGGAGCCGCGGAGAAACGTTGTCGGAGTGGGGGCGGCGGAAACCCTAGGAAGGCGATAGCTTGCGGAGCAATCAAGGTGGGGGAGATTAGGGTTTTGGGTGGCTGGGAGGAGAAGAAAGTTGTGGGTCCCACACCCGAAATCAAACCGGAGGAGTAAACCAGAACCGAAAACCGAACCGGGAAAGAAACCGGATCAGAAGGTCAAACCGAAGGAGGGAACCGAACCAAGGCGTAACCGAATCAGAGAACCGAACCGGAATAGCTAAACCAGAGGATGGAGTTGCAATATTCTGCGGATCTACCATGCATCAATGTTGGGAAGCCAAAGCGGAAGGTTCCCGGAAGCGGTCCAGAGAAGAATCGGTGGGAGCAGATGAGCCGCGAAGAAGACGCTTGCTTCAAGTGCGATGAAACCGGGCACATGGCGAGAGAGTGTCCGCCACGCAGAGTCTTCGGCAACCGGTGCTGGTGAAGGAGACCGGAACCCGGAAGACTCAGTTCCGGAGTCTTCCACTTCGGTAAGTTCCTGGCTCTTGGAACTTTCCATTTTTGGAACTTTTCTGAAATGGCAGGTTTCCATTTTTAGAAAGTTTCCACTTTTGGAAAGTTTCCTTTTTAGGAAGTTTCTTTTTAGGGTAGCTGCTATTTATAGCAGATTTCTATAAATAGTAAGTTGCCTTTTTAGGCAGGATTTCCGGTTTAGAGGACTAACCGATTTTCCTTTCAGGGTTCATCCTCTTCCGAAGGAGGAACTGCTTGGGGTAATCAAGGGGAAGGTGATGGTTCAGATGAGAAGGAGGTTGGCGAAGGGTCAAGCCGGGGGAATCAGGACGCCACTGAGGATTCTGCAGAAGTCCCGACAATGGGAGTAGAGATTGTCAACCACGGCGGCTATCAGACAATCAGGCCAAGGTAAGGAGTTCTCGTCCCCGTTTCCCTCGTTACCTGTCTAATTTCGTTAGGCTAGGGCTAGAGTATCGGCCAATGTTGAGCTATAAGTCTCCGCACGAATAAGTGTATATATTATGTATTGTTATGTTATAAAGTCTTATACGCCTAAGTGCGATTGTTTGTGGGTCGTTAAGTCGAGCCTAGGAAAGAGAGTCTTGCAAACCTAAGTCCTAAGATGAATAGGGTAAAATGACAATTGCTTAAGAATTTCACAAAAAGACTTAGGTTAGAAAAGCATGAAAATGTGATCCATGATGGATGGTCCCCTCTAGTGGGCGCGGAACCTACTGTAGGATCTTGAAGTGTGTGGGTGTCTTCCCCCTTGCCTTTGTGTAGTACCATTGCGGTGGTAGTCGGAGGTCGTCTCTATCGGTGGGGTCGGTTTGCTTGGAGCAGGAGACGACTAATGCCCCCTGTTAGGTGAGTCCTTTGGTGAGGGCAACAAACTGCGCGGGACGGTCTGTCAGTTGAGCTATGTAAGCAAAGGCTGGCGGGTGTTAAAAGAAAGCCCTGAGTCCGGACATACCAGTTTTTTGGAGGAATGTAAATGTCAGTCCGGTCACTGGCCCGATTCCTGCAGGTTCTGTGGGAGACTGTTTGAGGCCTGATTGGATCCGATCTGCGAGGGGGAAAGTTGACATCAAGTCTAGAGGCATGTGTTTGCTAGGTGTCTAGGGCTACAACTAGTTTTTAATATGTATTGGTCGTGCCAATTGAGTCTGAATCGGTCAAAAGTCATTTTGGTGATGTCATCTGGAGCAGCCTTGGTATGGGACGGGGTTGTGACAGGTGGTGTCGTAAGCCACCGCGTTTGGTAGTTGCTTGCGCGACACACTAGGTGTCTTCTGTGCTTTCTTTAGGGGTTGTGGTCTAGTTCTAGTCTTCCGGGGTTAGGCGGGTAGCGGGTGAGGTGGAGTCGGGTCCGTCCTCACTGAGTGGCTTGTTTGAAAAGTCACTCACCCCTCTCTTTTCTCCCTTTTTCCTTTTGGTGTTTCTGCAGGTAAACGTTAGAACCGAAATTGATGACCGGTTGGTGAAGTTTGCTCCAGTTTTAGCGATACCATTTGGAGCAACCTGGATCCCTCGGGACAGGGATGTTACAAGTGGTATCAGAGCCTAGGTTAAAGGCTGCTCCGTTCTGACCCGGAGGGTCGTAGTTTTTCCAAAAATGAAAACTTGTTTAGTAAAAAAAAATTATTTCTTCCAGGAACAAAAATTTTCAAAATCACCAACTGGGAGTTAGTCAAGCTTCTAATGCCGAAGTTTTCTTCCGAGTTCCAAGGCGTCAGAGCATCGACTGCAAGGGTTCAAGACCTCGGCTACCGCATCAACCAGAAGACGTCTTCGACACCAGTGATCATCGAGATTGTCATGCTGTATCCAGAGCCTGCCAGTGAGTATTGAAGACAAGATCTAGATTTAAACCCGTGGAGTGGAGTAGAGTTTTAGGAATTAGGATTGAGTCTTAGAGTATGTGTCGGGTTTTAATTCTTTGCTTGTGCTTGCGAGTCTAGGTCCTTAGGTTTCCGAGTTCTAGTGCTATCCAAGAAGGGGAGTCCTCATTCCGTGTCAGCTTCTTTTTCGTAGCTCATCTTTCAAGCTCCAAAGCTTAAGATAAAACAAAATTTGTAGTGTCGTGTTTTCAAATTTTTTCGATCGAAAAACAAATTTGTTACAGAAAATATGTGGTATTGTGAAAAATCTGCAGTAATTAAACAAAAAAATATGTAGAAAACAAAAAGTTTGTAGTAAAGTAGAATAAATCTGCAATGATTTTCCAAAAAAAATATGTGAGACACTTAAAACTCTGTAACAATAATAATGAAAAATCTGTGAATAAAATAAATCTGTGACAAATTAATAAATTTGTGGCTTCATGTATGTATATAAATTTGTAGTTCGGGGAAAAAATCTTAGGTAACAAAAAATAAATTTGTATACAGATTTATAAATTTTGGAGAAGCTAAAGTCACTACAGATTTGTTTATCAGATTTTTTGCACTTTCCAACGAATTTCATTAATGGCATTCTGGTAATATTATTTTTTTAACAAGTTGCTGGAAGGGTACTATGAATATTAAAAATCTCAAATAACTATAATTTTTTGTGATGTTATTCTAGTTATTTATGCATTTTTTGAAATTAATCTAATTTTTTCCCTATATTTTATATGAGGACGCTTTCGATTTAAATAAAGGCAGACCTTCTGATTCCATCTTGGAAGAACATGTAAAGACCTCACGAAACACTAGAAGGTCTAAATTCAATTTAAAAGGTTCTTTTAGTTTGATTTTTTAGAATTATGGGGAAACTGGGGGACATTGACCATTTTCAAGATTAGTTAAATTTAACTTTTTGAAATAACTGAATAGGAAATTAACTTTTTCGTCTTTTTCACCTTTTTCGGTTTCGAAAAACTACTGACATTACCAATTTTTTCCTCCGACTTTTCGTAAATAGCTTGAACTTTTTTTTCCGCGGATTTTCAATAATAGCATTCTGCTAAAAACATTTTTTTTCTAGTGGCTAGAAAGGTATTCTTCAAATAAAAATAATTGAACTAGTTCTCAAATATTTGGTGTTAGTATAGTTATTCAAATCTTTATAAGGGTCAATCTAGTTTTTACCCTATATTATATAATCAAACAACCTGAGCTAAAGACAAAAGCTAAGAAAATTGTAAAGGCCCAGCCTTTTTCCATCCCTAACCGAACCTTAAACCGATAACCCGAATACCCGAACCGGACCCGCCTTAACCCTCTACCAAAATCCACTCGTTTCCCCCTTAAACCCTAAGTAAACGACAAAATCAAAAAAAGAAAAAGGAAGAGTTTTTGAGAAAAGAAAACAGCCGAGAGAGAGAAACCGCCAAAGGAGGGAGAGAGAGAGAGAGAGAGAGAATGGCGGCGACGGTGATGGTCTGAGGCGAAAAACGAGGAGAGAGAAGCGGAGGAGAGGAGAGGAGAGGCGATGGTCGAGCACGGGGAGAGAGGAGATAGAGAAGGAGAAGCGACGGGGAGAGAGAGAGGGTTCGCAGTGGTTGGAGACGAAGAAAAGGAGGAGTCAAAGCGAGACGTGGTGGAAGCGAACGTGACGATGGTCGCGATCGGAGGAAAAGAAACTGAAGGGTTACGCACGTGGATGAGATCAATGTCAGTGAAGGTCGAAGGAGAGAGAGATAGAGCCATGGAGGAGATCGACGGGGAGGTGAAGGTGCGGGAAGGACCTGAGGCGGAAGAGAGGGTGGAGATCGTGGGTAGTGGAGATGGCGTGGAGAGGAAGGAACAACGGGGAAGTAACGTTGTGAGCGGCGGGGGTTTCCATAAATGGGAGGTTTCTCCTTTTAGCATGTTCCTAGAAAGGTCTAACTGGGTTCCTGTTTCAGGGTTCCTCATCTGGAGAAGGATCTTCATGGGGTAAACATGATAAGAGAGGTTCTTCAGGGGTTGAAGCTGATGGTGGATCTTCATGGAGCAATCAGGATGGAGGGGCAGATGGGAGTGAAGTCCCAGTAGCGGAGATGGAGGTCAAACACTCGGGAGGCATATCTACCATTAAGCCAAGGTGAAGAGGTTCTCAGTTTGTCGCATTCGGTATTCGTTTAACTTGTTTGTTAGTCTAGGGTTAATTCAGCTGGTGTCGAGTTATAAGTCTCGACTCGAATAAAAACTATGTATTATGTATCGTTAATGACATAAGGTCTTATACGCCTAAGTGCAATTGTGTGTTGGGTCGCTAAGTCGAACGTAGGCTAGAACCTGTGTAAGAAATTAAGTCCTTAAAAATGACTAGGTCTAATCGGTATTGCTTGAGAATTACGAAAGATGATAATAAGTCTGATTAATCTGGTGATGTGCTTCTCTGATGGATAGTCGCCTATCCAATTCACGGGTGTCATGCACCCCGTCCTAAGGCTCAGGGACTTGGGGGAATCGAGTAACTTGTTCTGTGAGTAGTAGGACCTTCGCGCCGCGCTAGGTGGAAGGGGCCGGAGAGGAGGTGCCCAGTTGGTTGAGTTCTACACCAAAGTGTCAAGGGGGGAGGGCAACAGTATTATCGTGGACCTTGTGCCCTCGGTCTAATGAAAAATCGTGAGCCCTGGCGAGGGTAACCAAAGCACCGATCTAGGATGAACTAATGGTTAGGGCAGTGGGACGGGCAGCGTGAGTGATTGACCTATGTGATTGTGTCGGCGGGTCCACCCACCGGGTGTGGGTACACCGGGGGTGGGTGGTTGGTTGGCCAAAGTGTTAGGACATGGGTTGATATGCCGTTGATTGTAGAAGCACGGGGAAAAAAAGTTTTACGAAAAGATTTGAAAGAAATGTCTAATAAGCTAGGGTTGTTTTGTAAAAAGAGTTTTCAACTTGCTAATTGATTGCCAGACACGGTAGGTGTCTTCTGTGGGGTTTAGGATTAGGTCTGGACTTTCGGAGTTAGGCGGAATCGGGTTCGTCCTCACGGAGTGATTTGTTTGAAAATTCACTCTCCCTCTCTTTTTCTTTGATGTTATTGTAGGTTGCAGTTAAAAGCTGAGAATTAATGACCGGTTGGTGAAATTTAATCCGATTTTGACTATACCATTTGGGACATTTTCGGTTCTCTCGGGACGGGGACGTTACAAATCAAGAGTTCCAATGGCAAAAGTAAGATTCCAATAAATAAGACTCGACTTTTTTGTGAGATTGGGTCTAAAGGAGAAGATGTGAGAGAGATGGTGAAAAGATATCCTAGGATCTTATGTCATGTAGCACTGCCATCACCTAGTATATATATTCAAGTTTTTTTTGTTGTTAAAAGGTAAATATTCATTAGTGATCGTTTTACATCACTAATGATTCAAGTTAACTAATGATTTTTTTCTATTTTGTGTAAATTATTGGATTGTGGCTAAAAAAGAGAGAGAAAAAAAAAGAAGCTGACATTTTATTGCACAATGGATGGAAAAATACATTTAAACACTTTGAAAACACAACCAAACAATATCGAAATTACATCAAATTAACACGAAAACAAGAAACAAAAGGATAAATGGTTGGATGGTCACCTCCGGTAGGTAAGAATTTGGAAATGAATCTGCATACAATTCAAAGAACAAAAACGTAGTAAAGAGCATTTGAAAAATATCGGGAATGGACAACGGCCGTGGCATCGACTACAAACTGGACGGGATAAAGAATTATTGAGAATAATCTGA
>OVAN01014668.1:0-11874 GCA_900406275.1 Anastatica hierochuntica | reverse complement strand
TGGGTGTACGTCAGCGTCTTCATCCGTGGGATCGGATTGATCGTTGAAGTCTAGGTCAATTCGCTTGGCTTCGTTATATTTTGTTTCCTTGTCGGGATTTAGGGGATCTTCCANGGGATTTGGGGGATCTTCCACGTTATTCCGAGGTGCAACAGGGGTGATTACATCGAAGCTTTGTTCAGATGGAATTTCCTGTGCGTTTTGGAGTAAGTCACGCGGAGTGGTGAAGTCAAGTCTCCTTTCGTGGAGTCTGGTAGCTCCACGCGGAAGGATGGTTCTAATCCTCGCAGTTAGGGTTTAAACCTGTTTAGCGAGGGAGCTAGTCAGTTTGTCTTGTTCGGTTGACTTCTGTTCGAGAGTCGAGAACATCTTTTTGATCTCCTCGAACGCCGCGGTGTTTGCGTCAGCGTTGACCGTGTTGTTGTTCATGACTGGAGTGCTTTCAACATTGTCGTTGGCGTTGTCGCCGGCACGAGCTGGTTGATTGTTCTGGTCGTTTGTAGTCATATTCGATCTAGCGTTTTGCGGCTACGAGTTAGATTGATTTGTACCCTGGGCGAATAGGCCCCCTCCTTCTTGCGCCAAACTGTGGGAACCGAAATTCGCACTGTCGATTTACGATAACGAAGGAAAGTCAGGAAACCCTAACTTTCCCTGAGGTCCCGAATTTCTGCTGGGCCAAACAACGAGAGATCAGAAGGCGATGAAAATAGACGATGAATTAAACGTAAAGAGATTGCAAAGTAAAAGTAAACAGGATTCATAGATAACGAATTTACAGTAAAACAAAATCGTAAACGAAAAGTAAATCGAAAGTAAGAAGAAATCGTAAAAGAAGTAGAGTGAAAGAGATCTTATTCTGAATTCGTGTTTGAGCGTTTACAACTGGTGTAAAGCCGTGGCCACAAGAACTGTCGGCGAGAACCCTAGATCTAACAGCGTAAACTTGTAAACCTAGTTGAGTTGTAGCTCGCTAACTAATAACGAAAGTAAAACCCAAACTATCTAAGTGTTTGGTGGTGACGAAATTTCTCTCTGTGTTTCTTCTCCTTAGCCCTCCTTTTATATGCCTTCGTAGGTCAAATCCATTTCCTTTTTCGCCCTAGATTCGTGCATATCCTTCCGCGGAAATATTCCATTTTTTCGGGAATATTCCATATTCTTATGAATTTCCCATATTTATCCTCAGACCTTGACTTTATCGTATTTTCCTTTTATCTTTTGCAAACCTCGGGTAGATTGTTGACGCAATTAGGCCGATTCTCGTTCCAAAATCGTAAGTGGGCTTTTGTCGCGTTTTGGGTCTTCGTAAGCCGTTTAGCTACAAAGCGATTTTTACGATTTCTTTCGGAAAAATCGTTCTTCGTACGACTATGGGGTGACGGTTTTACAAAATGATAAGATCGATCGTATGGTTAAGACCATATCGGTGTTCAAGCTAACCATTATCGTTTCATATGATCGATACAGAGTTTTTACGAAAGGTTCAAGTATTTACAGTTATTGCCGCAAAACTTCAACGGAGATTCCGATCGAGACGAAACAAGGAACGATTGAACCGGGATTCGAAGGAGAAGACAATCGGCAAAGCGTGGTCCGGGCGCCCATTAGGCATCCAGACGGTGGTCTGGGCACCCAATGGGCATCCAGACTGTGGTCTGGGCGCCCATTGGGCGTCCAGACTTGCCGTTGTTCGTGTTGATCGTATTTTCGAAGCGATGCGGTTTATCATCGTTTACGGTAACTTCTTATCACTCCGGAACTTGTTTACCGAGATCTCTCGGAGGTCTCGGACTTTGATTTTGTTATTCTCGCGTTTAGTTTCCCTTGACTTAATGGACTTTGCGAAGCGTTCGCTTAAGGATTGCTAGACGCGTATCTTCGAGATTTGGTCGAGAGGAGATTTACATAACGGAAAGAGCCTCATAATTGTTAATCCTTTCGCGATTTTCATTTTCGAAAGAGAGATGATGCTTCCGTTACTCTTTTAGGCATCGATTTCGTCATAACCGTTTTTGACCCCAACACATGGACCATGGTTAGGAGCTTATCTGCATTACATGGATTTTAATAGGTTGGTAGTCTTAGTTTCTATGCTTCGAGTTTCCTAGGGGTAACGTATACCCCTTTTCTCCAAAGGACATTATTTTTCTTTCCTTCAAATATGTGTTTTAGGACTCGCAGTTTCTTTTAAAAGAATAGCCAGGAGCTTTTAGAACATAATTTGAATTTAAGAAACACAGAGGCCATCGTGAGAAGAGAGGCACCAAGGCTAACGTCGATGTCTTTTTACCTAGAAGTTGTATTTTTTGAGGTGTAGGGCGTTTTAGCTGTTTGGTTGCTCTCTACCATGCCTGTCTTGCAGTCTGTAAGTTCCAGCATTTCGCACTTCTTTGATCTTGTAAGGTTCTTCCTAACTTGGGGCTAGTTTTCCGGCGGCTTTGTCCTAGGTGTTCTCGAACACTCTTCTAAGGACCCAATCCCCTTGTTGGAAAGTTCATGTCTTGACCTTTCTATTGTAAAATTTGGCTACTTCTTGTTGGTAACACCAATTTCGTAAAATAGCGACGTCCCCCTTTCTTCAATTAGGTCTAAGTTCAGGGCCATTAAGTCATCATTAGTTTCTTCTTCATAGCAAAGATTTTTACCTGTCTTCACGCTTATTTCTACGGGAATAAATGCCTCTATGCCATAGATCATGGAATAGGGGGTTTCGCCAGAGGCTGATTTGTTCGTCGTTCAGTATGCCCATAATTCACCAGGGAGTTCGTCGACCCATAATCCTTTTTTCGCGTCTAGCTTCTATCTCAGCATGTTGACGATTGTCTTATTAGTTGATTTTGCTAGGCCATTCGACTGAGGATGACGTGGTGTAGCAAAGATGAGCTTAATTTCCCATGTCTTACAAAAGTCCCTCAACTCATTTCTTGTGAATTGGGGCTCATTGTCTGTGATAATCTCATGGGGCACTCCAAATCTACATATGACTCTTTTCCTTTGGAAACTTCGTATTTGGACATATGTAGTTTTGTTCAGTGCTTCTGCTTCTATCCACTTGGTTAAATAATTCTTCATTACCAACAAGAAGAGCTTCTGCAGGGGTGCCATATTGAATTTTCCAACTATACCCATGCCCCACTTCGCGAAGGGCCATATTGCACTTATCGATTTCAAATTCTCAGAAGGGAGCTTGGACACTGGAGCATGGATTTGGCATTGCTTGCAATTGTGCGCATGGAGCTTTGCATCATTGGCCAGCGTTGTCCAATAGTATCTTGCTCTTAGTGTCCTTAAAGAAAGACTCTTGCCCCCTGAGTGTGATCCGCATGTGCCTTCATGGAGTTCTTCCAACACGAGCTTCGCTTTGGGCCATCCAAGACACCTTAGTAGTGGTCCCCCAAAGGATCGACGATAGAGGTTTCCTCCAACTAGGCAATACCGTGCCGCTTGTCGTTTGATCTTGATGCATTCAACTTTTAGGTCAGAAAGAGTACCATCCTTGAGATATCCCACTATTGGTGTTCTCCAATCGTACGTTAGTTCGGCTGGCTCTTCGCTCGTACCATCGCTTGCCTCAACTTCTGCTATGAGTACTTCCTTAGAAATGGTAGGCCATTACATCATCAGCAAACGAACATCTAGTTTTTCAGTGGTTTGTAATGTCGATCCAAGGTTAGCCCAGGCGTCAGCCTGGCTATTTTCTTCTCGTGGGACCTGATGCAGTTTGCATTCACTGAAATCCACTACGAGTTCCTTGGTTATTGTTAGGTTTCTGACCATGGTGTCATCCCTGGCTTGATAGTCACCCTGGATTTAATTGATGATCAGTTGCGAATAATTGTGGGCCACAATTTTTTGAGCTCCTAACTCCTTGGCTAGAGTGAGACAAGCTATGAGGGCTTCAAACTCAGCTTCATTGTTTGTGAATTCGAATTTGCATCGGATTGCTCGAGATGCCGTATCGCCATGGGGTGAGGTCAATACGATTGCAAGGTTTGCTCCCCTGATGTTGCTAGAACCATCTACATGCAATTTCCATTCCCCTTCAGAAGCTGTGGCTTGGAGAGTTTGGACCTCCTCCTTAACCAACGAACCCATAATGGGTGAAAATTCTGCTATGAAATCTGCAAACGCTTGAGTATTTATGGTGGTGGTTGTTCTAAAGATTATGTCCTATTCCCTCAGCTCTATGGCCCACTTGGATAGTCTTCATGACACCTCAGGTTTGTGCAGGACGAATTTGATGGGAGTTGAGGTTATTAGCACAATCGGATGTGCTTGAAAGTATAGCCATAACTTCCGAGTAGCTACCACCAAGGCTAAAGCTAACTTCTCTAGGGGAGTGTACCGTGTCTCGGCATCCAGAAGTGATATGCTAATGTAGTATATGGGAAGTTGTGCGCTACCTTCTTCTCTTACGAGAATGCCGTTAACAATGTGGTCTGAGATGGCTAAATACAGTAGCAGAGGTTCCATGTATTTTGGCTTAGAGAGCAATGACGGCGTGAATAAGTAGTCTTTCAAAGCCGCCAAGGCTTCTTTACACTTGTCGTCCCAAACAAACTCCTTCCCCTTCTTGTGGGCTTCGAAGAACGAGTGTGACTTGTCAGATAGCCTTGATATGAACTTGCTAAGTGCTACCATTCTTCCCGTTAGCTTCAAGATGTCACTGGGAGTTTGCGGCATAGGGATCCCTTGGATTTCTCTTATCTTCTCCAGATTAGCTTCAATTCCTCAATGTGTAACTATATATCCTAAGAACTTCCCAGAGCTAACGCCATTGGAGAATTTAGAAGGATTGAGCTTCATTTTGTATCTCTGGTGCGTGTCGAAGGCCTGGTGAAGGTGTAGAATGTGGTAATTTGCTAGCAAGGGTTTCACTAGCATATCATCAATGCACACTTCCATAGTCTGGTCGATGTGTTCGGCAAACATCTGGTTGACCAACCTTCGATATGTGGATCCCGCGTTTTTACGGCCGAAAGGCATGATCTTGTAGCAGTAAATCCCTTGAGACGTCATGAAGGCTGTCTTTTCTTGATCTCTAGGGTGCATTAGGATCTGATTGTATCCACTAAATGCATCCATGAAGCTCATGAGTTGATGCCCTGCGGCAGCGTCGACTATGTGTGGCAGAGGAAAAGGATCCTTGGGGCAGGCTTTATTGAGATCTATGAAATCAATGCAAACCCTCCATTTTCCGTTCTTCTTTCTTACTACCACAACGTTGGCTCACCAGTTCGAGTACTGAACTTTCCTTATAAACCCCACTTCATTGAGGTTATTTACCTCCATGTTGGCGATGACATCTCTTTCTGGGACAAACTTCCTCCTTTTTTGCTTCACTGGTGGATGATTTGTGTCAATCATCAGTCTGCGCGAGATAATGTTGGGATAGATCCCTAGCATATCCGCATGCGATCATGTAAAGCAATCTTGATTAGATCGAAGAAAGTTTATCAACCTTTACCTCAAGTTCATGGGGAGACGTGAACCGATCTTAAGCTTCCACATGAAATCGCCTTCTACTAAGTGGACCTCACCTAACTGTTCAATCTTTGGTTCCTCGTCGTTGGTGTAGGCCTTGGCCAAAACCTAGGCTAGGAGAGTTGGTGTGCTTTTGAGGGTCACCTCGTAACATGACCTGGCATCTTGCAGCTCTCCTTTAATTTCTTCTATCCCCCAGGGGGGTCGAGAACTTCATGACTTCGTGTAGAGTACTGGGATGCCTTTTCATCGCGTGGACCATGATCTTCCAATGATCGCATTGTATGTCGATGGACAGTCTACGATTGCGAATCTGGTTTGTTTCTGGACTCTCGCTCCCCATACGCTTATGGTAACTTACCCGATCGTCTGGATTGTCTTTCCACTAAATCCGATAAAAAACTTGACCTTCGCATGATGTTTAACTCTGGAATCCCCAATTCCAACATAACTTGTGCGAAAAGGATGTTGTCCGAGCTTCCTCAATCGACCAAAATTCGCCTAACGACGCAATCGACCATGGTTAGTGTTACGGGTGATTTTGGTCGTTCTTTGTAGCACTACGGAAGCTGGAGGTCAATGAATGTTTTAGCAAAGATGATGTGAAGATATCCTAAGCTTTGAGATCGATAATGGCGAAAGATATTAGCGTTGTATTGATTTCTTAGCCTTGGGTTTCGTGTCCCCATGTTTTGCCCTTAAGCTTTATATTTATACATGTAATTCATGATTATCCCTCCAAGAATTGGATGTATCATAATTATCTGTAAAATATATGCATCTATATCTAGAATGCACGTCATTATCTGCTAATTTAAATAGTAAAAATAAGTAAGAGCTGGCGGTCGACTGGCTTCTGGCTTCCGGCTATGCAATGTCGTCTGGCTTCCTGCTTCTGGGCATTCCCTTGCTTTGAGGTCTTTCTACTGTACTTCATCTAAGCCTGGGGAATTCCCTTGACCTAAATTACTCCCAACAGTTTGCCCCTTATTGCGCAGGTTCGATGCGAAGCTGTGGAATAACATGTCTTCCATATGGCTTAGGCAGGAAGCCATTAGTTCCTCAGCCTTTTAAGCTGTGACTTGCGCCGCCTCTACTTTCTATAAGCGTTTGCTTGCTTTTAGTTTGAATTATATCAGATAATGGGTGCCGTTGCAGTGGAAGGTTGCGTCAGGCTCTTGACGTCTGGCCTCAGGGCTTTGAATTTCAAACTTCGTGAGCCGTAAGCACTTTTCAAGGGTAGTTGATTTGTTGAAAAATCCCAGCCATTGACTTCGTGAGGAGAGGTATTCGCAACCGTTGGTGAAGATTTTGAAAAGGTTTGAGAAGGAAAATATGGCTATTATTGTTCCGAGACACACGCTCATGATTAATCGCGTGCGGCTAGACTTAATCTTCTATCTCTTTTATTTTTGGCATTTAAACCTTTATTTCCTTTCTTTCTTTCCTTTTATCTTAATCTTCTTTCTTCTCTCGCTAGATCTTTCGCTTCCGAAATCATTGCCGAGCTTTTTCACCTGCGATTTAAGGTTAGATCTTCTTCCTCCTTCCTTTTTCCGTTTCTGTTAGGATAGATTCCAGAGGATAACTCCTAGGGTTTCGGATCGTCCTTAGTTCTTGAGCTCTTCTGCCCCGATCAAACCCTAGAATTAAAATCAAAACCCTTCTAAGCCCAAAATGACCAGTTCTGGCGATGAGTTCTCCCCTGTAGCTTATTCTTCTGTTAGTGCCCGTGTTCGGAAGAGGCATCTGATCAGGTCGAGCCCTTCCATTGAGGCTGAAGGATCTTCTGAGGAGATGGAAATCCATGACGCCAACCCTCATCCCTTACAATTTGTTGCGAGTCCAAAAGCTCTTAAAGGTGGGTCCTTTCTCAAACGTTAGCTCTGAGATCTTGAAGAATTGGCGGCAGTAGTATTTCATCAGGGATAATACCCCTCTAAGGGTTCCTGGGGAGGATGAGAGGGCCTTCGAGTGCCCTGGAAACAAGATAGCCATGTATGAAGGCTACTTCGAGGCTGGAGTCAGGGGTACGATACCAACTCTGGTGAAGAAGGTCTCATAGCATTTCAAAATCTATCCTTCCTAGATGAACCCGCCTACTTGGAGGATGCTTACTGCTATTCAGGTGCTCAATGATCTTTATGGGCTAGATCTCAGCATCAATGAGCTCCTCTATTCCTATTACTTTCACCATGTTCCTCTTGGTAAGCGCATATATTACTTTCGCCCTAGAGCTGGTGCTCCTTTAGTGTTAGAGCTGGAGAAAGAAGACAGAAAGGGGGCAGCTTTTGCCAAGCATTGGGCTCAGAAATTCGTGTTTATGAAAGTCGGGTCGTCTCCTGGATTTCTTACCCTTTGGAAGTTTAACGGTAGGTTTAGGATGCTTTTCTCTTTATCGCTTCTAGCTTTGTCATTGACTCTCTTTCCCCTTCTTTTTGCAGAGGTATTTGCAGAGAAATCTAAGGAAGGTAAGGAGAAAGCTTAGGAAGCTTTAGAGATTCCTGCTGAAGAGAGGAGCATTTCATTCTTGTTGAGTGAGGAGGCGTTGAACCAGAGCAGCGTTAGAGGTTTGCCACGTTCTTTTCACTTCTGTTTTCTATTTTCCGCTTGACTAATCCTGTGTTGTTTTGCAGGAAACATGTCAGGATCTGGATCCAAGGTGCTAGAGGACTTCAAAAGTGCTCAGGCGGCAAGGAAGGAAAAGTTGGCGTCTCGGAGTAAGACTCCGGAGGTGGTGGAGATCTCCGAGTCTCCCTCTGTTGGGTCTAAAAGGAAAGGGACCCAGAAGGCCTCTGCCTCCAGCAAGAGACAGAAGGGTCCTCCTACCAAGCAGTCCTCCTCCTCTGTCCGCGATCTTGATGGTGCCCTGGAGCACCTACAGAGCTCCGTCTTCCCTACACTTCCTTCTAGTCCTCTTAGCTTTGATAACTTGGGCATCTTCGACCAGGTCCAAAAGGGAATGATCAAGGTAATTGGCCTGCCTTTTGCTTCGGTGCTTAAAACTCGTATTCCGGTCCTTTGTGGCCTTCTATGAATATTTTTCTAGTTCTCTATTGTCTTCCTGCCTTAAGAGAGTCCTGACTTAGATTTAGAGATGACATTCATGGCCGATGCTTTGGCAAGCTTTTTATCATTAACACCGTGACCAGCTGGCTTCTGGCTACAAGCCTTTTGCCTTTGCGTCTTGATCGGCTGTCTTCTGGCTAGGAGCCTCTGACCTTTGCATCTTGACCGACTGGCTTCTGGCTATGAGCCTCTGGCCTTTTATTGATACTTCGGTTGTTTGACTTCTAGCTTATTGACCTCTAGTCTTTTATCGATACTCCGGCTGTTTGACTTCTGGCATATTGACCTCTAGTCTTTGTCGTGTCTTGCGAGAGTTCTTGAGTTCCAAGTTGGGTTAATCTCATTATCACACTTTTTTTTTGAGGGAGTTCTGCTTCTTGTCCTTAGAGAATGCATAGGTTCCCAAGACGCGTTTTTGGCCTCGTGATACTCGGAGGTATCTTCTGGCTTATTGGCATTCTGTTACCCGGAGGTAACCACTAGCTTGCATTTTTGGCCTCTTGATACCCAAAGGTATCTTCTGGCTTTTTGGCATTCAGCTACCCAGAAATAGCTGTTTTTTCTTTGTTGTACTCTGCATCCTGCAGTGAACCCACTCTCAGTCTTATTGATTTTGCTGGTATGGACCTCCCCCGCACAGGGGTCCCAGTGCTAGACTTTTCTTCTACTTCCCACGTCTGGGTAAGTAGGTATAGGTGATGCTCATGTGCTCAGGTCACATAGCTTTTGCGTTTACTATGACCTGGTAAGCAAGGTTAAGCTTTTTTTGCTTTCTGCTCAGCACTTTGCTTTCCGGTTAGTCACTTTCTGTTAAGCAGAATAAGCAATTTTTATCTCTTGCTTTCTTTCGGGTATTTTCCCTTGTTCAAGCAAAGTTTCTTTTTTTGAGCTTTTCGCTCTTTTTTAGAAGGGTACGTTGCTTGTGTTAATCCTTTATTGAGGAGTAGTCATTCAACATATTTCCCCTTGCTTTTAACTGAACTTTCTCGTGAGAAAGCAATTGTTTTATTGATTGGTATCCGTCCTTAGACGTATCATGATTACATAAAAAAGATGTAAAAGAAATTAAAAAATCCAAAGCAGAAAAATGTATCTGGGATATGGTCATCCGGGTCAGGGGCATTCTTTTAGAAGAAGTAATACTTTAGGTGTAACGCATTCCAACTATTTGGCTATACTTTTTCGTACATATCTTGTAACTTGTATGCCCCTGCTCTATTGACTTCCACTATTTGGTACGGTCCTTCCCAACAAGGCGCCAGTTAATCCGCGGCCTTGTCCCTGGTATTCTCAAAGACTCAGTGCAACACCCATTCTCCTTGTTGGAACTTCCGGGTTCGTACCTTCTTGTTGTACCTGCGAGCTACTTCTTCTTGGTATTTCAAGTTTCGGATTCTTGCGGCTTCCCTTTTATCTTCGAGGAGATCCAGGGACAAAGCCATCAATTCTTCATTTTCTTATGGGTTAGAAGCTCTGGCCTGGCCGTAGGGACACTAACTTCGGCGGGATACACCGCCTCTGTTCCGTAGACCAAGGAGAAAGGTGTCTCCCCTGTTGAAGTCTTAATGCTGGTTCGACATGCCCATAGGGTAATTGGAAGTTCTTCGACCCAGTTGCCCTTAGCTTCATCTAGCCTCTTTTTCAGAAGGTTGACTATCGTCTTGTTAGTGGATTCGGCTTGCCCGTCGGATTGTGGATGTCTCGGATTTGCAAAATTTAGCTTTATGCCCCAATCTTCGCAAAAATTTTTAAACTTTTTGCTTGTGAATTGCGGACCATTTTCTGTAACTATCTCTTGAGGCTTTCCGAATCGTGTTACCACGTTCTTCCAGAGAAACCTCTTTATTTGGACATCCGTAATCTTGCTCAAGGCTTCTGCATCCACTCACTTAGAGAAGTAGTCTGTAACTACCAAAAGGTACTCCTGCTGTCTGGGAGCTGTCGGAAATTTTCCTACGATGTCCATTCCCCACTTCATGAATGGTCATGGATAACTTATGGATTTGAGGTTTTTTGGGTGTAGCTTGAATACTTGCGCGTGCTTCTGGCATTTATCACAATACTTGGCCATCTGGAGGGCGTCATGGGTCATTGTAGGCCAATAGTAGCCTGCCCTCTTGGCACTTAGTACCAGGCTTCTTCCACTAGAGTGGGACCCGCACTCGCCTTCATGTAATTCTTTGAGGACTGGATTTGCGTCTTCCGGCTTTACGCATTTGAGTTAGGGGCCCGAGAAAGTTTTTCTTTAGAGTTTTCCGTGAATTAGGCAATAGTGGGATGCTTGCCTTTTGATCTTACGACATTCACTCCTTATATTGGGCAGGACGTCATCCTTTAGGTAGGAAGTAATGGGCGTCATCCAAGTTTCCTCTTCTTCGATGTTTGAGACTTGAGGCCCTTAGGCATCCTCATCAGTAACCGACCATTGGAGAAATAGCAAAGGTATGCTAGTTGGCTCCGCAGTTTTTAGGGTCGAGGCCAGGTTGGCCAAGGCGTCCGCATGCGAATTTTANTTATTCCCTCGGGATCTGTGTGAGTTTGCATGCTTTGAACGAATCGATGAGCCTCTTGGCTATGGCCAAGTACTTGGTTATGCTAACGTCTTTTGCCTGGTACTCACCTTGGGTCTGGCTTACGATCAATTAGGAATCGCTGTAAACTTGCAGGTTTTCTATTCCCAAGTCTTTTGCCAAGTTTAGTCCTCCAATTCAAGCTTCATACTTACTCTCATTGTTGGTGGCTCTAAAGTTGCATCTTACTGCTCTTGATACCACTTCTCCTCTTATTGAGATGAGCGTGAGGCCTACACCTGCCCCTCGTATGTTGTTGGATCCATCTACATAAAGTTCCCATTCCTCTTCACTTTTATTTTCTTGCTGGATTCTGACCTCTTCATCTGCCCCTAGTACCATCGGCGGGGAGAATTCTGCTACAAAGTCTGCCAGGACCTATGATTTGATCGTCGTGGCAAGGCGTAAGATCACATCCTACTTGCATAATTCCACTGCACATTTGGCCAGTCTTCCGGATACTTCTGGCGTGTGGAGTACTGACTTGATAGGGAAAGATGTGACGACTATCACCGGGTAAGCCAAGAAGTAAGGACGCAGCTTCCTGGCCGAGACGTCGAAGGTGAGAGCCAGTTTCTCCAGNAAGGTGAGAGCCAGTTTCTCCAGGTGGCTATAGCGAGTCTCGGTGTCCAGAAGGGACTTGCTTACGTAGTACATGATGTACATACAATTTCATGCATATTTTAGTGTGTTTTACCTGAGTTTTCATTCATATTTAGGTTGTAAATAAGCATATTAGCTTTAGAAT
>OVAN01014667.1:0-11875 GCA_900406275.1 Anastatica hierochuntica | reverse complement strand
GACCATGGGAATTCATCACATTTGAGCTATGTTCTAACCTTTTATACCACTGTATCTTAGCTCAAATGGCTACTCTTCTCTTTAAAGTAGTAACCTACCCTTATGAACCCTTAAACCTTTCTTTAAAAACCCCCTATCATTTTGAATTGTGAGACCTCTTTAGGAAAGTGCACACACGGGCAAAATTCCGAGTGAAATGAAGTTGAATGATAAAGAGGATACTTCCTTAGAGTGAGACTCACTTTAAGGCTAACTAGAGTATAGGAGGGAAAAATCTTTGTGGTTTTGGATTTGTCTAGTCTTGGGTATGGTTTGTGAATATTGAGTCAAGTAGATGTTCCTTAGTGCTTAAATGATCCTAGGTTGCTCCAATAAGAAAAGAAAGAAGAATCCAAAAAGCTAAGAGAGTCCACCCTTAAAGAAAGAAAAATAAATGAAGAATCCAAGTGATTAGATAGTGGCTCATAAAATTAAAAGAAGGTTAGTAGCTTAGAAGTCTAAAATGTTTAAGAATCTCTAGTTGTCTACAAAAAGAAAGAAAAAGAATGAGTGTGGTTCAATAAAATTATTGGTTTCTAGGATTAGGATGGGTAGAGTATCAAGTAAGTGTCTAGATCCTTAGGAAGCAATGAGTGGGAACAATTAGAGGAAGTAAATGCTTTGTATGCATAAATGGTTCAGCTACCACCTTGCTTTTGCCTAGTACATCTCTAGATTGTACCCGTACCCATAACCATTGTCTCAAGATCCTACCTTTCTTTTGATTAGATCCAAGTTTACTCTTTGCTTGCTTTACTTTTATGCTATTTTGTTATTGCTTTCTTTATTTGAACAATCACCATGGTTACCCTCTCTTATGATTAGGTTTAGTAGAGACCCGTGATAATCTCTTACTAGTTCGCCACCAAGACTAGGAGCCTTAGTGTGTTCTCCTTGTTTAGATTCTACTAAGTCAAGCCTTTAAATCCTTGGATGACCCTAAAATACTACAATTGACCCCGTTCTTTTGCGGGATTAAGCGTAGAGTATTAAACTTTGACCATTGGGAAACCGCTACGTCAGTTACCACGGATAGCGCCATTGTAATGACCCTCAATTAGAATTAAGAAACGGGCGAGATATGATTAGTGGTCGGAAAAAGATAATAGCCTAGGAGATTAACTAAAGACGGTTATAGTGAACGATTTGCGTATTGACGATTGAGAAGGTACAAGTAAAACCTCATAACGGTTTTAGCATGAGAGGATGTTGTGGTATTGAATGGTCGAGATGAGTGTTGGAAAGTTTTGATAAAATCCCTAAGCACCGGGAAAGTCTGCAGTTGGAAGTGAAGTGACGGGAAAGAGAAATCAAGTCCAAAGGACTTAGAATAGTAGCCATTGACGGGACACAGTTAAGATTGGTCAGAGAGACTTCTACTTAAGACCAATTGAAATTCTTGCGGAGTGAGAAACCGCAAAGGATGCATGCCGAATGAGCCGGATGGTGTGAAGCGGTAAGCTGAGTGCTAGTTAAGCTGCTTGAGAAGGAGCATTAAATTTAAAGTTGAAATTTGGAAGAAGTAACGGTACAGGAAGATTCCTCGTGAAATTTAGTGGATTGAAAATGCTGACGGTTTGGCATAAAACGTCCTAGATGATCGGGAAAATTGTCGAGAAAGTTATCTTGAGCTGACAAAGGTAAAATGGCCTTGTAAATAAGTGGCAAGAATTTTCCCCGGAGAAAATTGAGTTTTACTCGAAGAAAAGGAATTTCCAACCATTCAGATAGTGTCCGGCACAGTTGGATCTATGTAACTGACGTACCGGCACGATCGGCTGGGCACTGATCGAAAGCAATAGCGTGTAAGGACAGCCTGCTTGCTTGCCTAGTCGTCTGTTTCACCTGCAAAGAGTGATTGCTTCAGCAAAAGCAGCTGGACACGTGCCACCGAGTTGACTACGCATGATTTTCCACCTGTTGCCATCGCCCGACACTTCGTGCTTGCAAGACAACAAGCATTTCCTTGGGGGAAAACGTTTTCTCACGTCCATAAACCCTATATAAACCCCCATGACCGTGATCCACATCCTCTTACCATAGTATAAAATTTCCCCAAGAGAAAACGTGATCCAACCAAGGAAAAACCTCATCCGACCATGAAAAACCCTGTCCGACCGTAGCAGAATCCTATCCGATAGTAACAGAACCTGTTCTGACCATAGAAAAACCTGTCCGAACAGGAACTCTCGGGTAAAAAATTCCAGCTTTAATTTTCCCTTGTCGTTTGGTAACCTAAGTGTGGAAATAGGTTCAGATCTCATTTCCGACTGACAAAACATGGGGAATTCTTTTTCTATTGACCTAAACTACAGGTTTAGAGGTCCAAAACTCTGTCAAAGTTTCTGTAAGAGCTGACCTTTTCCCGGACCCAATTCGACCATGAAATCTGAATCCTAAGGTGAGTCTCGGTATTAGATTTGGATGTGTTTGTGCGGTTAGCGCTTGCAAAACAAGAGAATTTGTGTGATATGTGTGGCACCGTAGAACCATGAAAAATGATAAGTATATGGACGGACATAGGAAAACGGTCAACGAGAATGATGATTGATGGCATGATGTTCATGTGATATTTAATGATTTCGTGATGCATGATGTTGTGAGAGAAATTGGGTTATACCGTTCGGGCTTCGGCTCGGAGGGTATAAAATTTTATTATTATATGTAATGAATCTAATGTGATATTGCATGCATGATAATGGCGTTGTATTGTGTGAACCTTGATTTGGACAATGTAACTTGTTTGTCCCGGATTTGCTTGGTGAAGAATCCGGATTTGATTATGACGAGTTCACTTGGTAAGGAATCCGTAATGTAAGTTCGACACTCGGGTAGAGTGTCGAAAGAGTCATTTGTATCCACCTATAGGCCATAGCTTGTCGAGACCGTACCAAAAATAGTTCCGACAGGTTATGATCAGCACAGTGATAGGGCTAGCTACCCTCAACCAGTGCGGGCATGCTGCATAACGATGTGGCAAGTGTGTGTGATCCGGACCATAGGCTTTTTAGATTTTGTGTCTAGAGTCAATGGGCGCAAGAAGAGATGTTGGTTGGATTGTGGTTTATGGTGGATGGAATTACCAATGGTGAGGGGCAAGCCTCGATGATTCAACGGGATCAACCACTCTAGAGCGAGTGGATAGTTGTGATCTGAATTATGATATGCTTGAATTGTTATATATATTTGATTGAGATCGTTGCATGTGGGAATGGGGGTAATGTGTAATCGAACTCACTTAGCAAAATAGTTTCTCATTAGACTCTTTGTTTTGCAGGTAACCCTAATGAAATAATAAGCGGGTTTTGAAGAAGGATTAACTACTGGTGTAGATTTTCTGCCTTTTTGTAAATACAATGTATGTTTGTAATAAGTAGTATGTTTACAATATCGATCGAGCCTATATGTGTTTAATATGGTTTGAACCTAAATAACATATTTATAAAGTATGTTTTGAAAAGAATTTGTGGTTTTCATACGATATTACCTTGTCCGGGACAAACCAACTAATGGATTCAGACTAGGGTTGCGAAGCCTTAGCTTGAGTTTGTTAGGATACACGTATTCAGATATTGATCTAGGGAACTCGGATGTGTACTGAGAACCTTGGGTTAAATGTATGGATATGTAGTTGTAACATCTCTGAATGAGACATGGATGAGGGTTACTTAGTTGGTCGTGCATGTTCTTGTTTGATTGTTGTGCGACCAATTGAGTTGACTTTGACATAATCTTGTTCGGGGGAGTTACAACGAATGTAGTATCAGAGCATGGTTCTCTATGTTCACATGGGACCCTGTTTTCAAATGTTTTGTTGAATCAAAGGTGTTGTAAAAGGCAGATTAGGAAACAAGTATGTTTCTTCTCTAGTTTAAGTGGGATTAGAATTTACCTTGAAATTGTAATGTAGAATGTTTCCAAGAAGAACAAGGACTGAGGAACCAATGGTAATCCCTTCGAGATATCTAAATCGTGAAGCATTGAATATTTAATAGATAGCATTGGGGCATAATCGGGTAACAGAGCATGAGCATGAGTCGACAGTTCCTTTCGGTGTATTCATAAATGGAATATGAACAGGAGGAACAATATCATTGTTTGAGAGGGAGAGACCCATTATCAAATACAGCTAGGCCAAGATCGAGTTATGAAGAAAGGCGAGAAATGTTTGAGTCCAGCCGTCAGAGGAGAACGTCTGAACCGCATAATATGCCAAGAACGGTGAGGAGTTCACATCCTTTAACGATGCTAGTGAAAGGGTTGTTTGATAGATTGGATCGATGACCTAGCGGTACCGGAGGATCACCCAAGAGGTGACCCACATCCCCACCACATTACTTAAAAATGGTAACATTGATGAAGAATATTGGAACTGCTAAGTACTCCAGAGGAATGGATCCTTTTGAGGTGGCATCTTGGTTAAGAAACTTAGAGAAAAACTTTCGAGTAGTTCGATGTCCTGACGAGTTTAAGAAGAGTGTAGCGGTATACTATTTGACAAAGGACACGTCTGATTGGTGGGACAATGTAGAAGAGTATTATATGGGAAGATGGATAAGTTAGGATGATTTTCGAAAGGAGTTTGAACAAAAATTCTTCCCTCCTGAAGCAAGAGATAGATTGGAAACCAAGTTTTTGGAATTAACTCAGGGTAACAAGAGTCTTCGAGAGTATGAGGCGGAATTCACCCGACTAAGGAAGTATTCACCTTATGGAACAGGGAATGAAGGAGCATTGATCCGAAGGTTCTTGAGAGGGATGCGACATTATCTTCGTAGTCACTTGTAGATAGTAGCATTCCAAAGTTTGTATGAGTTGACAGAACGAGACGTGAATGTGGAAGAAGGTATGGCCGCAGAGGAAGACACGAAAAAGGCTATGGGACAAACTCAAAGAAATGAGGTTCCAGATGCCCGAAGGACGAGTAACCAAGGGAAAATTAATCAAGGAAGAGGCAGAGGAAGAGGAAATGGAGGACGACCTATGAATGGTCCAATCTCTTGTTTTATTTGTGGAGGATTATGTCATATAGCAAGAAGATGTCAAAACCAAAGGCAAGAGAGACAAGCCCATGATTTTTTCACTTGCTTCACTTGTGATGAGAAGGGACATTATGCAAGCTCATGCCCACAAAAGCGTACTCTTGCTCTACCAGCCCCATCCCCAAGACTTGCTATCGAGCCTGCATCAAAGCGTCAGGTAGAAGGGAGGCAAGTGAATGTCGTAGAATTAGGTCAACAAGAACCACCTCAGCCCCACCAGGGCCCTATCATAGGTAAGTTGGGTTTTAACTCATTGAGTGTTGATTGAAATGCATGCTTTGCGTGTTAATTAAGTGATTGCATAATAATATTGCATGGTAGAACTATATGATAGAAGTATATGATGCGTATGTGATGAGAAAGTAGTATGTGAATTTAGTTGATTGAAAAGTTGTTATGAAATGGTTAGGTGATCGAATCACCTATGTTTCGTTCGGCATCCGTTAGTTGTCTTGGTGTGGTTAGGACTAGTTGAGTCCTAGAAACGCTTTTATGAAAATAAAAGCTTAAGTGTGAGCCGTTAGAAAATCTTACTCTAAACCTTCGTTCTAAGACAATAATGATGGTTGATCACGAAAGTATGATGTTGGAATGTAACGAAGTTGAGCCTCGGTATTAAGTGATGAGGGAAAAGTGAGGAGGATTGTGAGTTGGATGGATAATGAGGCATTGGATAAAAAGACATAAGAAATGGATTCTAGCAAAAGGAAGTTTGTGAGGAGCAACCTAAGATGGCAAATGCTTGGAATAAGATAAAGGCGGGATTGTTATCGGAGACATGAATGAAGAACAAATGTTTAGAGTACGATGGTATATGTAATTTCAATTGGTGATCGTGGCATTAAGTCAGATACGATGGAAGAGTCTTAGGAAAATTGATGAAGGAATGGAAGGACAAAAAACGAAGGTGTGTTGAAATTAGAACTGCCAGATGTGATGGACGACATATGCGGTAAAATATAAAATAAAAGGAAAGGAGATGTGATTTCGACCGTGGAGAGGATGATATAGTAAGTTGAAGGAGGATTTCAAGAATCATGAACTTATAAGTTATGGTGCAAGATGAGAAGTAGATATCAGGACATGGCATAACTCCGACCATGGGAAATAAGAAGCGAGTGACAAAGAAGACTGGAATAATGGAAGTAAGAAAGATTTTTAGAAGAATTGAATATATTGTGAATAGGATACCATGGTATAATAGATGGGAGTCGAGGATGGAAACTTGAGTGCTACTACGAAAGAAGAAAGTGTCCAATGGAATAAGACAAGGGATCGGTTAGATGGTGCAAGGCACTTGAATTTTCAAGTTGGAATTTTGAAGGAGGCGTTGGTCTAGAACAAATCCTTAGAAAATTTAAAGGATTGAAAATGTTGTTGAGTCAGTCTAAATTAAAACACAAGGAGGTGTAGGAGGACATGATAAGAAGAAGTAGAAGATATAAGCAGAGCAAGAGGCAGATATTTACAGACATTATAATGGATAAGAAGGCTTGTTGGAGAATGTTGACGAAGACTAAAGTGATTAATGGATAAAGTCGGATCGGCAATATCGAACTAGTCTATGAATAGGAAACCATAGGGAAAAGTCTACAAAGGATGAATTTTGTGAGGATTGTACGGGAATAAAGATGGGGATAACTCAGAGTCTAAGGACAAAAATGCTAAAGGTTTGGATGAGAGGAAAGAGTAGGAATGAGAAGAATCATTGGAAATGTTGAAGAGTGAAGGAAAAGGAAGTATCAAGGTGAGAAAGAACAATGAATCCAGAGGGGTAGTTGTAACATCTTTTGTCGGGTGAAAGGTTAAGGTTCCTTGATTTGTCGTGCATGTTTTTGTTTGATTGTTGCACGAACGATTAAGGTAACTTTGACCTGATCCAAGCTAGAGGTGTTACAATGAAAAGGTATCTTTGAAAAAGTGATTAAAAGGAGAAATATGTAAAAGGAAAAGGTGGAAGTACGATGAAGCAATGAATTTGAAGTAGTTGTAGCATCTTCACTCAGGTGAAAGGTTATGATTTCTTGATTTGTCGTGCATGTTCTTATTTGATTGTTGCACGATGGATTGAGTGAACTTGATATGATCCGAGCTGAAGGTGATACAACGAGGTTGTTAAGTGATTGGAAGAAGAAAGATGATCGAGTGGAGATGTAATCGGCAAAAGTTCAAGATTACAAAATCGTATGGGTTGAGTGCGAAGTAAATTGGGTTTCGAAGATTGAATGAAGTGCAAGGATTAAGTGGTAGTAATGATGAAAGTGCTATAAAAGCCAAACAAAGAAGAAGAAAGGACAGAAAAATGGAATGATACTGGAGAAATGGAATGACCATGATCGAGGGAAAGAGGAATGGAAGTTGATAGGATCAAGTACGGATGATGAAAGGTATTCTTCAAGAATTCGAGGACAAATTCTATTGAGGGGGGAGGGGGAGAATGTAATGACCCTCTATAAAAATTAAGAAACGGGCGAGATTTGATTAGTGGCCGAAAAAGGATAATAGCCAAGGAGATTAACTAAAGACGGTTTTAGTGAATGATTTCCGTATTGACGATTGAGAAAGGTACGTGTAAAGCCTCAGAATGATTTTAGCATTAGAGGATGTGGAATTGAATGGTCGAGATGAGTATTAGAAAGTTTGGATAAAATCCTAAGCACCGAGAAAGTATGCATTTAGAACGAAAGTGACCGGGAATGAGAAATCAAGTCCAAAGGACTTAGGATAGTAGCCATGGTCTGGACACGATTAAGATTGTTCGCAGAAACTTCTACTTAAGACCGATTGAAATGCTTGCGGAGTGAGAATCCGTAAAGGATGCATGCCAAATGAGCCGGATAGTGTGAAGCGGTAAGTTGAGTGTTAGTTGAGCTGCTTGAGAAGGAGCTTAAAATTTAAAGTTGGAATTTGGAAGAAGTAATGGTACGAGATGATTACTCGAGAAATTTAGTGGACTGGATATGTCGACGGTTTGACATAAAAGTCCTAGATGATCAGGAAAATTTTCGGGAAAGTTATCCTTGAGCCGACAAAGGTAAAATGACCTTGTAAATAAGTGGCGAGAATTTTTCCCTGAGAAAATTGAGTTTTACTTGAAGAAACGGAATTTCCGACCATTCGGGTTGTGTCCGGCACAGTCGGATCCATGTAACGTTCGTACTGGCACGATCGGATGGGCACCGATCGGAAGCAACAACGTGTCCTGGCAGCTTGCATGCTTGCCTGGACACGTGTCGTCGAACAGATTGCGCATGATTTTCCACCTGCTGCCACCGCTGGACACCTCGTGCTTGCGGGACAGCAAGCATTTCCTTGGGGTAAAACGTTTTCTCACGTCCATCCACCCTATATAATCTCCCAGGACCGTGATCCACATCCTCTAACCATAGTATAAAATTTCCCCAAGAGAAAACGTGATCCGACCAAGAAAAAACCTCATCCGGCCGTGAAAACCCATGTCCGACCGTAGCATAATCTTGTCCGATCGTAGCAAAATCTGTTCCGACCGTAGAAAAACTTGTCCAAGCAGGAATTCGCAGGTAAAAATTTCCAGCTTTTGTTTTCCTTTGTCGTTTGGTAACCTAAGTGTGGAAATAGGTTCAGATCCCATTTCCGACTGACGGAACATGGGGAATTCTTTTTCTATTGACCTAAACTACAAGTTTAGAGGTCCGTAAATCTGTCAAAATTTCCGTAAGAGCTGAACTTTTCCTGGACCCAATTCGACCACAAAATTCGAACCCTAAGGTGAGTCTCGGTATTAGGTTTGTATGTGTTTGTGCGGTTAATGCCTGCAAAACAAGACAATTTGTGTGATATGTGTGGCACCATAGAAGCAAGAAAGATGATAAGTATATAGACAAACATAGGAAAATAGTTAATGAGAATGATGATTGATGGCATGATGTTCATGTGATATTTGATGATTTCGTGATCCATGTTGTTGTGAGAGATATTGGGTTATATCGTTCGGGCTTCGGTTCGGAGGGTATAACATATTATTATTATATGTGATGAATCTAATGTGATATGCATGCATGATAATGACGTTATATTGTGTGAACCTCGGTTCGGATGTGTTCGTAGAAGCTTGAGTTAAATGTTTGGTTATGTAGTTGTAACATCTCTGAATGAGACGTGGGTAAGGGTTATTTTGTTGGTCGTGAATGTTCTTGTTTGATTATTGTGCAGCCAATTGAGTTGACTTCGACCTAATCTTGTTCGGGGGTGTTACATCCAACCTCTTTTCGTCATTATGTAACGATTTTCCGCGTCTCCCAAGGGTTTACTAACATAGAATATCAAATTTTGCTGTCCTCCCTCTTCCCGAAGGAGCACTTCACTTACAGCCACGCTAAACACCGCAATATATAAGTATATAACTTCTCTGGTGATTGGCTTGTCGAGGAGCGGCGGGGTGGTTAGGTATTGTTAGTCGTTGGAATGCCAGTACACAATATTCATCCAAGTCGAACCTTTTATTTGTGTGGAGCTTCTGATAAAATGGAAGGCACTTTTCTGTTGACCGAGAGATAACCTACTTATGGTAGCGATGCGTCCGGTCAATCGTTGAACGTCTTGTGTGATAGTGGGGACCTCATATTTATTATTGCAGAGGCTTACTTTGTTAGGTTAAGCTTCATCCCCTACTTGTTCAAGACAGAAAACATTCTCGCAAATGACCGACGTTGTCATCTTCCCGGATAGATTTTACCATCATGTCATCGATGTACATTTCCAGGTCTTGCCGAGTTGTTCCGAGAACAACTTGTTCACCAAGTTGCCCCAACATTTTTAACCCAACCGACATTACTATTTAACAATAGATGCCCCTATCATTTATAAATGCAGTCTTATCTTTGTCGTCGGAGTGCATGAAGATTTGGTTATATCCAAAAAATGCATCCAAGTATGTAAGTAGCTCATTTTCCATGGTAGTCTCAACCATGCGACTGATGTACGACAAAGGGAAGCTATCCTTTGGGCAAGCTTTGTTCTGGCACGGTGAAATCCACACATACTCACCATTTGCCATTCTTTTTTTACAACCACATGATTAACTAACAAATCCGGGTACTTTACTTCAATAATGGAACAAACCTTCAACAACCGTTCAACTTCCATGTTGACAGCCTCAGCTCTTTCTAGTCTGAGCTTCATGTGCTTCTGCGAACTGGTTTGTAAGTCGTATATATGTTAAGCTCCTAAAATGTCATGTCTATACCGATACATGTCATATCATCGATAGAACAAGCGAATGTGTTTTTGTTTTGCTTGAGAAAAATGACCAGCTCCTTGAAGATTTCCTTTTCTAGTTTCATCTAATTCCTACCAATGATCCGGATTGTTAGGGTCTATATATACATGTCGTACTTAGTCGAGGTGAGTATCACCAGCTCAGTATGGGCGTTCGTATTTTGCTCGGGTTCCCCAACTTGGATATGTAGTTGTTATTGTGTTACAGCTCAATGGAGCTAGTTCTTCCTTACATAACATAGATGAGCTGTTTGTTGGTTCCTGGGCACTTTATCTACGCCATTTTCTGTTGGAACTTAATGCATTGGTGATAAGTTGACGACACAACTCGCATGGTGTGGATCCACGGTGTTCCTAGGATAATATTCTATACGTCTAGTGTCTCAACTACCGTGAAGTTCGTCTCCATCCTAACTTCACACAAGTATGTTAACAAGTTGATCATCCCAATCACCATAGCGGTGGCTCCGTTAAATGCTGTGAGCGGTTGCTTTGCTTGCTTTGTACGAGCGTTGGGAAGGTCCATCTTATCCAAGGTGTCTTTGTAAAGAATGTTTACCGAGCTTCTCTAGCCGATCAACACCCTCGTTATCTTGCAATCTTCAAGCATCAACTCTAGCACTAATGCATCATTGTGTGGATGATTAATGTGCCTGGTCTTATATTCGGAGAACCTCAACATGGTATATGCCAGTGCTACCGCTTGTAGGTCTTTAGTTATGAGATTGATTTGCCTACTGTAATCCTTGATAGCTAAGAGTCGTTATAGAATGGGTTACCGCCCATGATCATGTTGATCCATTTTCACGCCACAGGTGGCTCCGCTATCTCTGAGTTTTGATCTCTCTGTCCCTCTTGGGAGGGTCCATGTCATTGTGGTACCGAGCTCCGTAAGGTGAATTATCGCGTTTCGCTAGTTCCTCCGACCTGTATTTGTTGAAAAGATATTGGCGAAAGTCATGACATTCCTCCATAACATACCCAGAGGTCTTATTAAATTTGAAATACTTCTTCGTGTTTTTTGTGTTGTCGTTACGCGTCTAGGTGTTCGATCGTGGCTTGTAGTGGGTTACACATTCCAAGCTTCGTTTTTTATTTCTAGCCTCAACAATCCGGTAGATTATGTGCTTTGTCGAGCTCCCCTCTCCTCTGGTGCTACTCGGTTGCCGGCGGGAATCCTGATCA
The DNA here is from genome assembly GCA_900406275.1 of Anastatica hierochuntica. NCBI lineage: Eukaryota > Viridiplantae > Streptophyta > Magnoliopsida > Brassicales > Brassicaceae > Anastatica > Anastatica hierochuntica. The sequence goes on along the minus strand of OVAN01014667.1, from coordinate 353 downwards.
TCATGTGATTTATCTTTCGAGCTCGGTTTCATCGTGTGTTTTTTCGGCATAAGACTTTTTTCCTTCCTCGATCTTAACAAACCTAGAAATTTGGTGCAGCGCGTTGAGCATCAGGTCGCCATAGAAGCACGAGTCATATCAAAGGGCATTCCGAAGCGAAACAATACCTACCTTATCACTCACCACGATGTTAAAAATAACAGACTTGAACTTGTCCAAGAAAGACCTCAGCGATTCATCCTTTTTCTGGGACATCGTCTAGATGTCGACCTCGGATGCTCGCGTCTCTATGAAAATGGAGTAGCTGATGTATTCGTATTTTGTCGGTTTTTATTACGGTTTTCATTCGAGAA
>OVAN01014665.1:0-11876 GCA_900406275.1 Anastatica hierochuntica | reverse complement strand
TATGTTATTGCTTTTGTTTTTCCTTGCTTAGTATATTGTTAGGAAACCAACTCCTTATTGATTTGCTTAGGTTAGGAGAAATTGTGTATTCTCAAAGTTTAGACTTTTCTAGCTTGACGTGCTCCTTGTGGTTCGACTCCAAAGTACTACAATAGCATATCCGTGCACTTGCGGATTGTGTGATTGTTAGGAAACGGGCTTTTATAAATTTTAAAGCTTCGTTGCCTTTTGTTTCCTTAAACAACCGTACAACAACTGGACCTCCTGAGGTTCCTAGATTGATGTCACAAGACCAACAGGGCCTACGAGAATGGTCATTCCTATTAGTTCAACGGTCTCAGCTGCTTCATCTTCCCAGAGTTGGTAGTTGCCTTAAGATAGAGCTCAGGACCCTCATATACAACAACTGCGGTCTAAATTGGTGCCAAGAGAACCTCCTTCACCAACCGCAGGTCAGGATACTTTCTTATGGGGTATTAGAGGCTCTCGAAGATGTTCCTTCAGTACCAAAATCACTTGGACATCACTAAGGCAGAGAGACTCCAAGAAGATCTCGTACAAGGCAGTGTGGTTTAAGAGAGCCATTCCTAAACACTCTTTCATTTTCTAGATAACAAACTATGACAGACTACCGGTTAAGGCTAGACTCGCAACTCATGGAATGAATATCTCCACATCTTTCATTTTCGTAATCACCACGCCGAGAATAGGAATCACTTATTTATGCACCATCAATTTGCTGCAGAGATCTATTCTTTAGTTCTTTGTAGACTCGGGCAATCAGTAGCTTTCTTTCACTCTTGGGAATCACCTGTCGCATGGATGTTGGGGATAACTGTAGGTACATCAGGCACACTGAAAAAACTATCTTCTCAGGCTATTGTCTATTCAATTTGGAGGGACAAAAAGCACATGTTACATGGGGGATCACCAACCACCCCAACTATTTGGACAACTTGATAGGATGTAAGAGACTGCTTCTCCGCTGGATTGCTAATTAGTATTTTTTGGTAACAATCTAATTGGTTAGTGAATCATGTTGTCTCTTTATTTTTTTATGGGGGCAAAGATTCCTTATGTAAAGAAATGTAAACCTCGTGTTCCTACTGATATATATTTCACATTCTATAACAAAAATATATTTAAATCTTTAGTTGGTTTTTTATAGATTAATATGTTGAAGCAGACAAGAAAGCCTTTCTTTCGAGAAAACCCTAAAGAATATGGATATCTCTTTAAGATTGTACCCAAGCAAAACTTTCAGAGGTTGACTCGTCTTCTTAATGATCCTCGTGCTCAATCTTCCATCGTTTATGGTGGTTCCATGGATGAAGAGAAATTGTAAGTTTTGGTTTAATGATGTTTCTTGCATCACAAGAAAGCACTTCTATATGTCGTCTAAAACCTAAATCTCTATGTATATTTTGGATCCTCCACTTGATTTGATTCTCCTTATTATCACGGTAAGCATATGGATTTCTTAGAAGAAAAAAGATAATCGATTAACCGTTGCTAATTTTGTTTATTTTCAATGATGTAATGAAGTTACGTGACACTTAAGAAAGTATAAGGTTCATAAAAGACGAGAATATTTAAACTAGAATCTTGTCACTTGCCATCTATGCATTCACAAAAGACGAGAATATTCAAACTATAATCTTGTCAGAAACATCCTAAGGGAGTGTTACCTTCAACGACGTCATGATCGAGGTATGTATAGTAAAAATCTTGATTTTAGATTCTGAACTTTGGATTATGAATCTGAAAACATAATATAGAATGATCCTCATATCTTAAAAGTGTTGAATTGAAATGCAATATATGTGTAATGCATTGCCCTTTGTAGAAGTGGGAGATAGTGGAATAGGAAGGTATCATGGAAAATATCGAATGTTTTAGTCCGAAGGTATCATGGAAGGCAACAATGGGGAGAAGCTTAGCAATGGATCTTGAAGTTAAATATCCTCTGTGGAACAACTTCAAGCTTATTAGACTCGCGTTTCGTGAAGCTTACTTCGAGCTTTTCCTCCCCATGCTTGGTCTGATAAAAAAAAAATAAAGTGAGACACACACACACACGACATATATGTGTTTGATTCATATCACACTTGTATTTGATTTTCATATCTTCCAAATAAATTTGATTCTAGATGTTTTAGCTTTCATGTAAGCTTGATATATTATATAGAAATGACATTTTTTATTTAGTAACGAGAAAAAACTTTTGGCCAAGAGACCAACAATTTGTTGGCTAGTGGTAAAAGCCCTTTCGAATTATTGAGGAGGTCACTTATTCAAACCGCGTTAGAAGGGATAAAGTTTGAATAAAGAATTAAACTATATGGTATGGACTCAACCGATGTACGAGCATACAAACTTCTCATATAATATATCTTGTTTTTTTTTTTTGAATTTGTGCTTCAGGGAACGCTACGATTCCATTTCAACATTTTGTTTTATTAGAAGAAATCTTGGCAATATGACAGTGGTATTATTAATTAGTATAAGGTATTTGCAATTGTGTTGTCTTGATTCTAAAAAAATTATATGCTCAACTAAGTGGATGATTCTTGACTGTAATAATCTAGGAGGTTTGACTTCTCATTCTCACTAGCCTAAAGATAACCTCCATTGGAATGTTCATACTGAAAGAAGACAAGAAACATAACTCCAGAAGTATGTGTGTGAGAGTGTGTGTGTGTGTGTGTATATATATATATATATATATATATATATATATATATATGAAATGTTCTTCTCACATGCACATAAGAAATAATACCATATGACAAGAGAGAAGGGGAGAGCTTGATACGGGAGAGATGGAGGCCGAGAAAGATCGAGCCAAAGAATTAGACATCAAGAACTGCTGAGGTAGAAGGAGGGTTCGCAACGATAGAGGAGTGTGGAAAATTCTGAAAGAGGGAAGAAGGCAACCTACACAACTATATTGCAAATAGAGAGAGAGGAAGCTTGTGATGATGATGAGAGAGAGAGAGAGAGATAACATAGAGATAAGATGAGGCTAGAGACATAGCAGAAAAGAGAGTTCTGTTGGATAAGCTTAAAGAAGCTTGGGCCACAAGTCAAGTCACGTAAAAGTTCAATTAAGTTAAATAATTACTAGAGATTTCTTAGGAGTTGTCTAGGAAATAAATATGAGTTCTTTAGCCTAGTTGAATTAGGAATAGGTGATTACTATATGAGTATATAGTCATCGAGTTTAATGGTGTGTGGCGAGAGGGGTTTTTGAGTTTTAGAAACTTGTGTTTTGAGAGATTGAGTTTTGAGTGATTTTCTCAATTAATAAGAAGAGTTGTTCTTATTTTTCTTAAGACTTTCGATTATTGACAAACACTTGTTCTACAATTGATATCAGAGCTTCTGAAATCGATTGAAAGACTTGATCCTCGGTGTTAAGTTTCCTTGACTTCTTTGCGTGTTGTTAAAAACAAGATCAAAGGTGTGATCTCGTTATAATAACACCAAACAGTCTGGAACTTTTCGTTTGTCAATAAAACTTAAGAAACCGAGATCTTATGTGTTAAACACAAGCTGAACCATGAGAGATATTGTAGCAGCTGCTACAACCGAAGCAACAAAATCAACAACAAGGATGGTCGTAGAAGGAGGCACCTCGTCCATCAAGTGTCCGATTCTAACCTCTACCAATTACACGGTTTGGGCCATGAGAATGAGAGTTTTACTTAGAGTCAATAAGGTTTGGGATGTCATTGAAACAGAGGAAGGAGATAGCGAGAAAAGTGACATAGCCATGGCTCTACTTTTCCAGTCAATACCCGAGGCCTTAGTACTACAAGTTGGAGAGTTGGACTCCGCAAAGAAGGTGTGGGAGGCGATCAAATCAAGACATGTTGGTGCTGAGAGGGTCAAAGAGGCTCGACTTCAAACTCTTATGGTCGAATTTGATAGACTTCAAATGAAGGAGACGAATAAGATAGATGACTTTGTAGGAAAGTTATCGGAAATCTCCTCTAAGCCCGCGGCTCTTGGAGAAATCATAGAAGAGACGAAACTTGTTAAAAAATTCCTTAAGTGCTTACCCTGAAAGAAGTGTATTCATATCGTGGCAGCACTAGAACAAGTTTGGGATCTTAAAGAGAAAAGCTTCATGGATATCGTGGGTCGCATGAAAGCTTATGAAGAGCGCATCACAAACGAAGAAGAACCCTCCAATGATCAGACTAAGCTATTGTACGACGACATTGACTCTGGACAAAACCGTGAATCCAGTTACGAGAATAGTTCTAGAGGGCGTGGAGGACGATTTAACAGAGGTTGTGATCGAGGTAGGACCAACTACACGAGAGATGCTTCGAAAATTACTTGTTTTTGTTGTGATAGGCTAGGACACTTTGCCTCCCAGTGTCCGGATCGTCTGCTTAAATTACAAGAAGCTCAAGAGAACGTAACTGAAGACACTCAGGAAGCGGAGGAACTCATGATAGACGAGATTGTGTATCTTAATGAAAAGAAGGTTATGCCAAGAAAGTATGAAGTAAAGTATGGAGAAGATGATATATGGTGCCTCGACAGTGGTGCCAATAATCACATGAGTGGAGATCGAAGATACTTCTCCATTATCGATGACTCCATCACAGGAAAGGTAAGGTTCGGTGATGACTCCAGAATCGACATAACAAGCAAAGGAATGGTCGAGTTCGTTGACAAGGATGGCGAGGTGAGAACAATGAAAGATGTCTACTATATTCTGGCCTTGAAAAGTAACATAATTAGCTTGGGATAAGCTACAGAGTGCGGGTGCGATGTAAGAATGAAAGGTGATCTCTTAACTATGCATGATGGCGAGGGGAGACTAATCACCAAAGCTATCAGGTCACGGAATAGGCTCTACAGGGTGCATATGGGGAGAAGAGAGAATGCACGACTGCTTTCGGCCATAACAAGTGAGTCAAGCTGTTGGCGTTCATGACTTGGCCATATAAATCTAGACACGATGAAGAGTATGGTAGAGAAAGAGCTGGTCATAGGAGTACCACGCATGAAAATCGAAGGTGAGGTGTGTGGTTCATGCTTACGCAGCAAGCAAACAAGGAGAACATTCCCACAAGCCACTCTGTATCGTGCTTCTAGGACTCTTGAACTTGTTCATGGTGATTTATGTGGATCCATAACACCATCTACAACTGCTGGAAACAAATATATATATTTGTCCTAATTGATGATTATTCTAGATACATGTGAACGATATTGCTGAAGAACAAAAGTGATGCATTCCACAAGTTCAAACGACTCAAGAGCCTAGTAGAACAAGATACAAGAAATAACATAATGGTGTTCAGAACAGATAGAGGAGGAGAGTTTACGTCTGAAGAGTTTAATAGTTTCTGCGAACAAAGTGGGATCAAAAGACACCTTACAACTCCATATACTCCTCAATAAAACGGAGTCGTTGAGAGACGTAACAGGACTCTGATGGAGATGACCAGAAGCATTATGAATCATATGGACCTTCCAAATTGGCTTTGGGGAGAGGCCATAAGACATTCCAGGTATGTCTTAAATAGAGTAGCTACAAGAGCACTCAAGGATCGAACACCATATGAGAACTATCATGCGAGGAAACCAAACATCGACCATCTGCGGATATTTGGTTGCATGGGTTACGCAAAAATCGATTCTGTTCACTTAAAAAACTAGATGACAAGTCGCACATGCTTGTATATCTCGGCACAGAGCCTGGATCAAAAGTATATCGAATGCTTGATCCTAAAAACCGCAAGGTAGTAGTAATCCGTGACGTCGTTTTTGACGAATCAAGAGGATGGAGTTGGATAAAAACCACATCTGAAGAAAGCAAAGAAGAAAGCTTTCGGATCATACTTGGAGAGTTTGGTAATCGGGGCATTCAAAGAACATAGCAAATTGAGTATCGACCGGAACAAAGAGGAGAACATTGTGATATAGCAGACCTGGAACACGAGCACGACGTATCTCATGAACATGTTGTATCTCATGGGGATGAAGAAGAAGAAGAAGAAGAACCTGATTGCGAGATTATAGGCGAAATCCGTGAGAAGATGTACTCAGGCCACAGACCAACCAGAGCTTAGAAGATTTGAAAGGCAAAGCATTATGCCGAAATATTTGGATGATTATGTATTGTTAGCAGAAGAAGAAGGGGACCTATTGTTGATGGACATGAACGATGAGCCAAGATGCTATAATGAAGCAAAACATTCGAAAGAGTGGCTAACAGCATGTGAAGACGTGATAAGCTCCATCACTAAGCTTAAGTCGTGGGACTTAGTTGAATTGCCGAAAGATGTTAAACCAATTGGTTTAAAATGGGTCTTTAAGCTTAAAATAAAGTTTGATGTGAGTATAAATAAGCATAAGGCTCGACTTGTTGCTAAGGGTTATGTGAAGAAACATGGAGTTAATTTTGATGAGGTTTTTGCACCAGTTGCGAGAATCAAAACAATACGATTACTCATTAACCTTGCAACTTCTTATGGATGGGAGATACATCACCTTGATGTAAAAACGACATTCTTACATGGTGAGCTGAAAGAGATTGTGTACGTGACACAACCAGAAGGTTTTGAGTCAAAAGGAAACGAGAAGATGGTGTACAAACTTAACAAAGCCTTGTATGGGTTGAGACAAGCTCTTAGAGCCAGGAATGAAAAGTTGAACAGCATTCTCAAAGAATTTAAGTTCCGAAAGTGTCAAAAGGAGCCATCAGTCTTTAGAAAAGTGGTACAAGGAAACCTTCTTCTTGTTGCAGTATATGTCAATGACTTGTTTGTTACAGGGACAAACATGAAGATTATCAAAGAGTTCAAAGGAGAAATGTTATCAAAATTTGAGATGAGTGATCTGGGAAAGCTAACATACTATCTTGAGATTGAGGTAAAGCAGGATAAAGGGACCGTGACACTGAACCAGACTCGCTATGCCTTGCGAATCCTTGAGGAAGCTGGAATGAGTGGGTGTAACCCGAGTCAAGCTCCCATGGATCCAGGCCTCAAGATTTCTAACGCCATGGAAGAGAAAGATATAGACGCAACAAACTATCGGAAGATCATTGGCTGCTTACGTTATCTAATGCACACGAGACCTGACATGTCATTTTGTGTTGGAGTCCTAAGCAGGTACATGCAGAATCCCAAAGAGTCGCATGGAGCAGCCTTAAAGTATTTTCTTAGATATCTCCAAGGCACGGCCACATTCGAATTAAAGTTTAAGTGCTTGATGATAGGAGAAGAAAGTTTGATTGGCTATAGCGATAGCAGTCATAAATTAGACCTGGATGATGGTAGAAGCACAACAAGGCATGTGGTTTATCTTGGGGAAAGTCCAGTCACTTGGTGCTCACAGAAACAAAAAACTGTAGCACTATCATCTTGTGAAGTAGAATTTATGGCAGGTACTGAGGCAGCTAGACAAACCATATGGTTGCAAGGCTTACACAACGAAATTATGGGAACCTCGTGCAAAAGGGCGATTATTCGGATCAATAATAAGTCAGTAATTGCACTTACGAAGAATCCTGTGTTCCACGGTATGAGCAAACATATACACACAAGGTTCTATTTTATAAGAGAATGCATTGAGAAAGGTTTGATCGAGGTAGAACATGTCCCCGGAAACATGCAGAATGCAGACATTCTTACTAAAGCTCTTGGCAGGGTCAAGTACAAGGAAATGAGAGATCTTATCAAAATTCAAGATCTAGCTGAAGCAGACTTCAAGCTTAAGGGGGAGATTGTTGGATAAGCTTGAAGAAGCTTGGACCACAAGTCACCTAAAAGTTCAATTAAGTCATGGATAATTACTAGAGATTTCTTAGGAGTTATCTAGGAAATAATTATGAGTTTCTTAGCTTAGTTGAATTAGGTTTAGGTGATTACTATATGAGGATATAGTCATCGAGTTTAATGGTGTGTGGCGAGAGGGGTTTTTGAGTTTTAGAAACTTGTTTTTGTTAGGAGATCTCGGGGTACGAGATCGATTTGAATATATTAGGATAGTTTACATATTTGTGTATATTCTCTTATTGTTAAATAGGTAGTTTACCTTTATCAAATATGTAAAGACTTGTGAACAAAGTTATGTTCTTGTATAAATAAGCGTATTGGCTCATGAATAAAATTGAGCAAATCTTTATATATTTCGAAAGAGTTTCTCTAATTTTGACATGGTATCAGAGCATTAGCCAAAATCATAAAATTTTTTTGGCTCTTATCGATCTTTGGGCATGTTATCTTGTTTTTCTTAGATTTTTTATTCTACAATTATGTTTTGTTTTTTTTTTCCCTTAATTTTCTTCGTCTTCTCTACCTACGTTTTTCATCTTCTTGGATTTTTATCTGTGTTGATTATCTTAAAAAAAAGTGTTCGTTGATTGTACTTATCTTTTCAAAAAAAAATAAAATCAATTTGTTACTATGTACGGGTGTTTTGCATTTAAGAAAAAAAATATATATATGTTGGATTTTTTTTTCGGTGCTTCTCTTTTGCAATATTAAAAAAGAAAAACAAAACAAAACAAAAGAACGTGATGAGAATTGTGTTTTATTTAAAATATAATTTTTTTAAAACTGATCTTTATGTGGCTATTTCTCTACTACAAATTCGATAGTAGTCGCGAAGCTATTTTTTGATGGATCGACCGAATACGATGCTGATTCGGCAATGGTGAAATCGGATCCGACGGATATATATGCAGATCCAACGGTGAAGATGAAGACGATGGAGATACACAAATACGTGATAGTGTACTTTCACTGATTTGACCTGACGAGGTATAAACGATGATGACTATGACGAAGTATAAACGTCAATGATGACCTGACGAGGTATAAGCTTTGATGACCCGACGGCCGGGTATAACGCCGATTTTGAAGAATTTTCCTATCTCATACGTGTTTCCACGTATGAACTTGCGGGAGGGTGTTAGGAGATCTCGGGGTACGAGATCGATTTGAATATATTAGGATAGTTTACATATTTGTGTATATTCTCTTATTGTTAAATAGGTAGTTTACCTTTATCAAATATGTAAAGACTTGTGAACAAAGTTATGTTCTTGTATAAATAAGCCTATTGGCTAATGAATAAAATTGAGCAAATCTGTTTATACTTCGAAAGGGTTTCTCCAATTTTGACAGTTTTTGAGAGATTGAGTTTTGAGTGATTTTCTCAATTAATAAGAAGAGTTGTTCTTATTTTTCTTAAGACTTTCGCTTATTGACAAACACTTTCTACAAGTTCCCAGAGAGGTAGTGGGCTCTGTTGTATGGAGAAGGGAGAGGGAGATGCTACACTTTAGACAGAGAAGAATGAGGCAGATACGAGAAGCCATGGCGCCCCAGAGAGGAGGAAAAGGAGAAGTAGGAGTAAGCCTTGAGCTAAGGTAGAGAAGGACATACACGAACCGGAGAAGTTTCGCTACCGAAAAGTAGATCTGTGTTAGAGACTCGGAACAATGTGGGCGGAGAAAAAGATATGTGGTTAATGTGAAGAACCAATGCCAAAGTAGAGACCTTGCAACCCAAGCAAACACGGAGACATATTTCTCTTAGCAGTGATTTCACATGGCGTGTGTTGGTAGGATGTTTTATAATGGAGATTGTAATCTAATATATCTTGTTACTAGTATCTAGGAGAATCATGTATAGTTAGGAGTAGTTAATATTAGATATGATCTTGATTCTCTTCTCTTGTATAAGTATGTACGTATTCCCTTCATCAAATACACATTCATAATTCCCTACATTTTATTTGCAAATATTTAATTTGAAGCACTAAATACATCGAACTAATGTTAAGCCTATCGGAACCAATATATTATCTTGAAGTACCAAAATAGAGGAGATAAAATAGTCAAAGAACAGAGGTAAAACGAATACAAAATCGATGTGACTGAAAATCATTGGATGACTTAGAGATTAGTAAAGAAGACTAACAAATTCATCAAAACACAAATATGGAAAGGGTTTAATCGCGTAGAAGAATCTAATTTCTTCATCTTAATTCGATAATATTTATCTTATGGTGTACGAGCGGCCATATAGCTTAAACGCGTATGTTTTAAAGACAAGAGCTCTTAATTATGATAGTGCCAATCAATATGGTTTAGATCATAAAGACAATATTTTTTGAATGTTTAAATTGAGATTATAAAACCAGACCATGCTCGTTTCCGTTTGAGAAAGAAGAGGAATACAAGGGAGGAACAATAGAAAGAAGGCGACGATCTCCCTTGTCCGATCCCTTATGAAGAAGAAAAAGAATAGCCTCACAATTATGATGATAAGGATGACTTGTTAACCTACAATAAACATTCATTAGCAGTCAATGTCATACCTAATACAACAAAAAGTGATTTACAAATAAGTATTTTATAAAATTAGATTATCTGGATTTTTTTTTTAGTTTTTTCCGTGCGTTGTTAGTTATTCGTAGAGTAGATATTTATAAATAAGTGTTTGGTGATAAAATATTTTCCAAAACATTATTGGTGACGTTGAAAAAAATCTCCAAGAAAATGATATATGTTGTATTCTTCAAAGCTTTTTGACCAGATGCACATACCCAAAATTTTGACACCCGAACATGGCACATGTTCACCTTGAACAATGAACGCTTGTATCCAAATTTAAGCCTAATTTATGCTTTGGTTTGATGCTTTTTTGATGGATGTTAGCATCCGCTAAGGAAAAGGGTAAATATCAAAAGTACCTCCAAGAAATATATCAAGTGGTGGATGCTTAACGATAGGCTCTCCAAGCAATGTGTTCCAATCAATGTACTAAATTATAAATGGCACATGTTGAACATCCCTTTTTGAGATTGCTTAGTTAAAACGTTTCAAAAACAAGATCAACAGCTACAATTTCAACACAACAATAGGAATATGAAGAAAAAATACTGGGTACTCTAAAATATGGACATTTAAAAGGAAAAAACAAAAAAAAAAACTCACAAGATAAAGACCAAGAATCAAAACAAAGCAACTATAATTAAAAGTGTGTAACCTTGAGCTTAAGATCCCATTAGAAAAGAATGATAAAAGCAAAATAAAGTAACTTTTTATTGCCAGCAGAGGCACTGGAACATTACGGTTACAGTTCCCAACTGCGAAAAATCAAATAAGTAGATGAAGTCGTGTAGCCTGCGATCTAATCTCGCTACACAACAAGTCCGATGGTTTAATTCTAGGTTTAGGAATGCTTCGATCACAAGCAAACCTATTCCCTTGTTCGATTTTGAGAGATAGATTATAAAGAACTATATCACTTCTTTATTGATTAGAAAACACTCCTGAAAAACTAATCACAATTTTCTTTCTCCCAAGGTCTTAGACAACTTCTAAGACTCAAGGCTTTATATAGTTTTAGACTTCTCCTAAAACTACTAGGAATTGTAAATTCTCATGCTTATCTACTCTAAATAAACTAAACCACTTTATCTAGAGTAATTTCTATTTCAATGTTGGAATTATCCAACATTCTCTCCCTTAATTCCAACATGAATATCGGGTGAATGAATTTCTTGAACTCCAAGCAAACTCCTCATTTCTTTAAACTTGTTTCTTCCCAACGGTTTCGTGAGTATGTCTGCCTTCTGTTCTGTTCCTGGAACATGCTCAACTTTGATCTGCTGATCCTCTATGCACTCTCTTATGAAATGGTATNCTCTATGCACTCTCTTATGAAATGGTATTTCGAGAGTATGTGTTTGCTTCTTCCATGAAACATCGGGTTCTTGGTCAAGGCAATGGCTGACTTATTGTCGATTTTGTTGGAGTTACGAGTTTTAAATTTATAAGTGCACGTTTCCTAATAATAACACAATCCGCAAGTGCACGAATATGTCATCATAGT
>OVAN01014664.1:0-11876 GCA_900406275.1 Anastatica hierochuntica | reverse complement strand
CTCTCTCCAACACTCTCCAACACCCAACAAGGTTAGTATTTTAATTAATTTATTTATTTTTTATTAGTTAGTTAATAGTTATTATTTTAGTTAGGATATTAGTTAGGATATCTAAGAAATTTAGTTAGTTAATTTAAATGGGAATTTGATACAAATTTGAATATTTTAATTTTTAGATTATTAATGACTTTATAAATTGTTAAATTTATATAAATTTAAATAAATCAATTTCTAAAATTACAAAATTTATTAAAAATGATTTAAATTTACATTATATATTGATAAAATTTTATGCGCTGCAGGACGAGTAGAGGTAGTAGGAGCGCCAATAGCAGCAGTAGAAGCAGCCAGAGGACAAAATTTAGATTTAGGTTTTATTTTATTTTGGTTTCGTAAATATTTAAAAATATTATAAATATTTTAAATGCTTTTTTCAATTTTCTTTTAATTTTTTTAAATATAAAAAATATATTTATTTTCATTTTTTTAAAAAAATCTGGATTTGCGAGGAATATACGAGTGATACTCTCGCAAATTCTTAGCGAAAACTTTGCTAGGAAACTGCGATCGTTCTCTCGCAAATTCCTAGCAAAATTTTGCTAGTGTTTGGTTATTGCATCTCACTCGCAAAAAATCGCTTCCAGTATACTCGCAAATTTGCGAGGAACAAGCGAGGATATCGAGTCCTCGCAAATTTGCGAGTAATCTGCGAGTAAACTGGATTTGCGAGTAACGTATAGCGGCGAGATGATTTTACTCGCAATTTCCTCGCAAATTAGGATTTGCGAGGAACTTGCGAGTAAAACGTTCGTCACAAATGAGTCTTTTTCTTGTAGTGAACTGTTGTTGTAGGCGAACTGAACCAGCGGCAGATGCTTAATCCAACTTCCTCCCCATTCAAGTACGCATGCCCTCAACATGTCTTTCAACGTCTGGATTGTCCTTTCTATCTGTCCATCTGTCTGCGGGTGGTAAGCGGTACCGAGGTTGACTTTCGTCCCCATTGCCTTTTGAAATGCTTGCCAAAACATTCAGTTGAACTTGACATCTCGGTTGGACACAATACTGAATAGAACTCCATGTAGTCTGACTATCTCGTCGATGTACTTCTGCGCTAATTGATCGACACCGTCTGTTTTCTTTACTAGAAGGAAGTGGGCGCTCTTCGTAAGTCGATCAACTATTACCCAGATAACATTCATACCTCTTAAAGTAGTCAACTTGGTACTCGATGCTCTGCTTTTACCAGCTGACACGTCTGACACTGCGAGACCCAAGTAATGACATCTCTCTTCATTCTACTTCAATGCTAAAACCCTTTTAAGCCCCTATACATCTTAACGATTCTGGAATGAACCGAGAACTTTGAGCAGTGAGCTTGGTACAGGATTTCCTTCCTTAATTTCGGGTCGTTCGGTACGCAAACTCTATCCCTGAACATAACTGTTCCATTGGTCGCCACGCGGTACCCTACGACTTCCTTTTGAACCATGTCCTTAAGTGATTCGTCCTTATCTTGGGCTTAGCGGATTCTCCATAACAGATCGGTCTGGTCTACTACTTCTAATCTGGTCATACAATCTTCTATCGAAGTTGCACACAGCTTGAGACTTACGACCATTTCTACCAATTCCTGGGTCTCCTTTGACTCTGCCACATCTATCCTTCTGCGGCTTAGGGCTTTGACTACCAGGTTGGTTTTTCCGGGGTGGTAAGAAATCTCCAGATCGTAATCTGCCAAAAGTTCAATCCATCTACGCTATCTCAGATTCAAGTCCGGCTGGGTAAAGATGTACTTCAAACTCTTGTGGTCGGTGAAGATCTGAACCTTTTCTCCATACAAGTAGGCTCTCCAAATCTTAAGGGCAAAGAAAACTGCAGCCAATACCAAGTCGTGCATCGGGTAGTTTGCCTCATGAGGTCTCAACTGGCGCAAAGCGTAGGCGATCACTTTCTCGGACTGCATGAGAACACAACCCAATCCTACTCCTGAGGCATTGATGTGGACCTGATAGGGATTCCCAACCTTCTAGCACTGGCGTCTGAGTCAGACGATCCTTTAACTCCTCGAAGCTTTTGGAACAATCCTCAGTCCATTCAAACTTAACTCCCTTTCTTGTAAGGTCATTCATTGGCTTAGCCAAACTGGCGAATTCTTGGACAAACTTACGATAGTAGCTCGCTAAACCCAAGAAACTGCAGACTTAAGTAGCACTGGTAGGCGTCGACCAACTAGTGATAGCTACGATCTTTTTGGGATCTATTGCTACTCTTAATCTTGAGACTACATACCCTAGGAATCATATTTCCCTTCGCCAGAACCGACACTTACTGAACTTGGCGTACAACTTCTGCTCCCTTAGCGTTTCGAGCACTATCCGTAAGTGTTGGGCATGCTCTTCCTTAGTCTTTGAGTACACCAGGATGTCATCTATGAAAACGATCACACACTTGTCCAAATACTTCCAGAAGATGTCATTTATCAACTTGAGGAAGGTGGCTGGTGCATTTGTCAATCCAAACGACATAATTACAAACTCATAGTTCCCGTACAGGGTACATAAGGCCGTCTTTCACACATCTTCATCTGCCATTCGAATCTGGTGGTAACATGACGCCAGATCGATCTTGGAGAACCAAGAGGCTTTTTGTAGCTGGTCTAACAACTCGTATATTCTCGGTAGCCGGTACTTGTTCTTGACGGTGACTTTGTTTAAACCTCTGTAGTCGATACATAACCGGAAGGTGCCGTCTTTCTTTTTCATGAACAGAACTGGTGCTCCCCACGGTGAACTGTTAGGACGGATGAATCCTTTCTTGATCAGATCTTCTAACCGCTTCTTCAGCTTAGCCATCTGGGCAGGCGCCAGATTATGTGGTGCTTAAGACACAGGGGTTGTCCCTAGCTCTAGCTCGATAGTGAAGGCATTCCCTCTTTCTGGTGGCGGTCCCTTCATAGGTTCAAATACATCTTCATAGAGAGTGACTATCGAAATATCCTTGATCTCAAGTGATTCACCTTCCTTTGCGACCGAGATTGTTGCTATGAAAGCCTCTTTCCCTTTCCTTATGAGCTCTTCTTCACGCAACTTGGAAATAATTGATACTCCAGAATTTGTCCTGACTCCTTGGAAGATGGTCTCCCCTTTGTCTCCACGAATCTTCGCTCTCGCCTGACGGCAGTCTAGGTCCACTCCGTGGCTATCAAGCCAATCCATTCCTAGGATCAAGTAATATCGGCCCATCACCATCTCAGTTAAATTTTTGGTGAACAACTTTCCTGCGACGACGATTGGAACTCCTACATGAACTCTGGTGGCTCCCATCTTCTCCTTGTATACCGTTTCAACGCTTCGGTTCTTCAGGGCAAACTTGCCTTGGAAGTCCCACCTTTTGACCAGCTGCGGTCTCACGAAGCTGTTCGTAGATCCGGAATCAAACATGGTATAGGCGACTTCTCCTTCCACCATTACCGTTCCGACATGAGGGATATCGTAGCCATTCTACAGACCTGACTCTCTATTTTTGACTGGCTCACATCACAACAATTTATGGGACTTCTACCAATTTACAAAAGAGAGGTTAGCAACATATCAGCGATGGGCTCGACTCCCTCGTACCCCTCTTCTACGTTTACGATGACCTCATGTTCCTCTTCTTCCTCTCCTACTTCTACGGCAAAGACCCGAGGAGCTGAAGCTTGCTGAAGAGGCGGCAGCGGCGGCGGCGGAGGAAGATTCTCTGGTTCCGGACACTGTCTCACCATTTGTTCTATTCTTCCGCAGCGAAAACACCTCATGGGTTCAAGTGGTTGGCTCTTGGCAGATATGCTCCTGGTGGGTTACCTACCGACGGGTTGGCTCTGGGTAGATTCGCTCTGGGTGGATTCATTCCTCCCCTTGGCCTTTCAGGGCACTAGGCCTGCTTATAACCGTAATGGTTGCAGATGAAGCATCGAACTCGAGGGTTCGGTGGAGCGTTTGCCTATCCAAAGGTGCAGACAAAATCCCTCTTACGGCCATCTGTTGCAGTGTCAGTTCTGGTCGGAATTGGTCTGTTCCTTTCTTTCTCCTACTTCAACCCTTTTTCCTGATCAACTGCTTTCTCTACCAACTCATTTAGGAACTCATAACGTACCAGCTTGCAGCGATTCCTAAGCTCTATGTTCAGACCGTTTTAGAATCTCCTGATCAGCTCTTGCTCTTCCAGGTAGCGACCATTAAAACGGCAGAGACGATTGAACTCTTCTTCATACTGACGAACGGTCAGCTTGCCTTGTTGGATCGTCAAAAATTAGTGCTCCATGTTGTCCATTGCCTCACAGGGAAAATAGTTCCTGGTGAACTGAATCCTAAATTCTTCCCATGTCAGCTCATATTCCCCGCGGTTCTCGGCAACCATGCCTTCCCACCAGACTAAGGCTTCTCCCTTCATATACTGCACTGCCAGAGCCCAACGGTACTCTTCTAGACAGCGAAGGTGGTCGAAGTTCTGCTCTAGCTTTCTCTTCCAATCATCAGCGGTGATAGGGTCTGATTTCCGTTCAAACATTTATGTCCCCATTTCTCTCAGCTACCTGATCAGATCCTAGTAGGATGGTTCTTCATGATAATAGTTTGGCAAGGTGGCAGAAAACTGCGGCACTCTGACTTGCGGCGAAGGCGGCAGAGGGAGAAGATCTGCAGCTCAGTGAGATACTTCCCTGGCAACAGTCCTATGACTTTGATCTTTCCTTGACTGGCTCGGTACCTGGCCAACTCTTCTTCTAGAGCAGCATTGGTAGCAACTAGCCTAGCAGCTTCGGCTTTGGCATCCTAAGCAGCTCTTCGGGTACCTGACCCATTAGTTCTTTGAGATGCTATGAATTCACTTACAATGTTTCTGTTTCTAGTCCCACTTTCTCCGATAGTTTCCTGGGAAGCCTCATGTTGGGCGTCAACGACGTTTTCAACAGCAATGACATTCTCAACAGCAATAGCAGCTTTTGTGGTGACAGCAGCAGGTGCAACTCGGGCCTGGTTAACACTCTGTCATCTAGTGTGAGACATCTAGAAAAGAAAACCCTTGATTAGACTCGCTTGACTGAAGAAGGAAGAAGACTTAGCTATGACGAGTAAGGTCGACTCCGGATGGACTGGTGTTCTCTTTTCTTTTTCAAAAATTTCCCTTCCCCGAAAACATTTTGAAAACCATTGAAAATCGAATAGAAGAACCAAATCCTATTCTATGCCTCCCGGGTCAGAACCAGTTTAGCAAACTTGGCACTGATAACACTTTGTAACACCCGGTTCTCCCTCGTTAGGGTCCTTGCGTGTGTTACCTGCCAAACTATAAGCACACGGGTTCTCCCTCGTCAGGGTCTCCCCCGTGCATGCTATCTGCAGAACTACACCACACACCACCACCTCAGAGCATCTACAAAATTTCAATCCTCAAAACCGAGTGAGACTTAGTCCTCAAAACCGATTAACATTAACTAAATAAATTCAACAATTCAACAATAAAACCAACATAATAATCCAGTAAACTCAACAATTGTAAAACCAAGTCTAAAAATTCCACGAAAAACTTATTCGAAACAACCCAACATCCAAAGAAACGAACACCGGTCCCACCGTCATCTTCTGGCTACTCGTCATACTCACCAGCTAAACAAATAGGGGGAGGGACAGGGGAGAGAGGGGTGAGTGACTGGGGAATCACTCAGCGAGGGGGTGGATTGCTAAACACGCAACACTGCAAAAGACTTAGAACACTTCCGAAGCCATCATACCTTTAACACAAAACAAGCATCTATTTTATCATAAATAGACATGGCATACAAAGATGCCATAAACAAAACCTCTGGTACCCTACTCCGTAACGTAGCGCGCCCCTACAGAAACCGGGATTCCTTCACTTCCACTTAACCGGTATGTATGACCCTAGGGATTTCTTTCCAACTCCAGAGGCGAACACATTTCTCCTACTAACAATCATCAATCCCATGCAATTCATCTTAATCACTAAGGCAATATCTTAGACCTAACACATGCTCATTCAATAAACAGGTCTAACTCGACACTCAAACAAGACTATCAAGCAAGACGCCTTAAATCTATACTAACAGNGGGGGGGGGGGGGGATAATTACAGGTTTAGCTCCTCACCTTAGCCTGAAATTGCAAATGGGGACGGATGCTGATGAACTTCTGAACCGACTACTGAACTTCTTGACGTGAACCAAAAGGGAACCCGAATTAGTACTTAAACCGGGATCTGCCTAAAAAGGAAACTTTCCATTTATGGAAACCTGCCATAAATGAAAATTTCCAGAAAAGAAATACTACTAAATTTGGAAACCTTCCAAAATAGAATCTTTCCCGAAAAGGAATCTTTCTAAAAATAGAAACCTTCCAAATTTGGAACTTGTCAAAAATGGAAAGTTTCCATAAATAGAAACTTCGAAAAACCCGAAATGCTAGAACTACGAAACTTTCCGAAAACACGGAAAGCTAAGCCGAAAACAAGGAAACTACCTCATAAACGACGGAAACGCCGCGGGAGAGCCTCGAATTCGCGGGCGCGGTGGCTTGGTATCAAGGCGCGGGTTAAGCGGCATTGTGCGGGCTCAGGATATGCCGGAAAGGGTCGTTCAGCACAGGAGAGGCTCCGAGAGGGTTTTGCGGCGTCGGTTGCGTCTCGGGAACGAAAACAGCGGCAGGATGTGGCTTAGGAAGAGTCTGCGGTTCTCGGATCGGATCGAGAATGGCGGAGGACGCTCTAATCAGCTTGGGATTCACCACGGGAGGTTCAGATAGCGTCAGATCACGGGAGCGATGGAGGAGTGGCGGTGACGAGGCCTCGAATGGCAGTTGCGATGCTCGTGTAAAGGAAATCAGTGGCAGATTAGCAGGATTTCTTAGGGAGGACGGAGAGCGGTGCACGGGGAACATCAGCGACGATGGACCGACGGTGCGGCGTGGAGACCATTGCGGCGGTGGCTCAGAAATCTAGAGAGAGAGAGACGACGACTAGGGTTCTCAGGTTTCTCGCGGAATTTTGACAGACTTTCGCTACGAGGATTTGTGTGACATGTTTCTCGAGGCGAGGATGAGTTTAAATAGAGAGGAGGTGGAGACAACCCTAGGGTTTTCGGTTCTGGCTTCTGCAAACTAGGATTTTCAAACCGAACTGGTTCGGAGATGTTACATTTTTCTTCCCTATATTCTTTTTGTCTCCCCTTCCTTTGAGTCTTCCCTTCCTTGGAGTCTTCCCTTCCTTGAGTGGTAAGAAGAGCAAACCAATAACCAATCTTGGACTGATCATGAGTCAAATATATTCCTTCGTGTTTCAAGAAACTATTGCATACAAAAACTTTAAAAGATCAAAAGTAAGTTGTAGTTCTTAGACCTGAACACATCTCTTGCGAGGTGCACCTCCTCTAAAATAATGTTAGCGCAATAAACTTCAAGAGATTCAACACTTTAATCCATGGTGAAACTCCGGTGAGCTTCTCTATCTTTGAGTTCAAACTCTTTTACAACTAAGTAAGATTTAACTGAAGCGAAACAATGTGAAATTTCCTGATACTCAAAGTTAGTATATAGTTTTTGAGCAGAGTAACAACAACATATGAAGAATTTACTTACAGAGCGCGGAAGCTGGAGAGAAAGCTCGCTACTCCTTTTATCCCTTTCATCTCCTCTCTAAGAATTGGATCCTCATAAATCTCCTAAGTTCGATCCAAATCCTATTCCGAGATCCGAGTATCCAAGAGCAACAAATATTTATGAGTCTCCTACAAATGAGCCTTTGATTTTATCTCCAATGTTGATGGTCAGACTAAAACAACGAAGACGAAGAAGATAATGGCGGTTGTAAAGGGTTTTTTTTGTTAACACGCCATCATAGGTAACAATGAAGAAACTGTTAACAGTTTCCATTTCAAAACATGTCGTGTTAAGCTGTCTTCAGAAGCAAAAATTGTGGCAGTTGTCATCCTGGATCTCGCAAACTCTGTCGCGGACTCGGTACAAGGTCTGGTGGCGATTGAATGGCTTTATAATAAGCTTTGTGATGGGGCCATAATAACGGTAGTGGCATTCAGTGAAGGAGTTATTAGAGAAGAACGTGAAGTCAAGGTGTTAAATGTCATATCTAACGGTGGGTCTAATTACGCTTCTGAAACTGAAAATCGACAGATGAAGTGCCAATCGTTTTAGGTTGTGCAGAAGATTTTGGTTTTGAAGGGTAGAAGAAGACGAAGATGAAGGGTAAATATTTGGGGGGGGGGAATTGGAATGTTTTTTTTGCAACCTTACATTAATTAGAACGCCACTGCATGATTGGTAACCCAACTAGGAGGTTTAGTGTTTACAAATGTTAAATCATTAAATAAAATCCAAGCGCTTCGAGCTAAACAATCTGCCTGCAAATTCTTCGTGCCCGGGATACCAGATAAAGTGAAATCTGAGAAATGTTCTTGTAATCTTCAGAAATCTTGAATCAGTGTACAAAAAGCTGACCAGTCTTCTGGTTTTTGAGTGATTGTGATGAGTTCCATGCAGACTGTCTCGAAATGTTGGCAGTTTATCCCTTTATTTCGAATCTCTAACATCGCCCACAATAATGCCTCCATCTCTGAAATAAAGGTGACAAGCTCCTTTGATGACATTTTACCCCAAGTAATATTATCTTATCATTTCCAACTAAAAAAACTCATCCAAGACCCAAAGTGGGATCCTGTTTTTTCCATGATCCATATAACCGACAATAGATTTTATTGAGTTCCCTAATCCTTGTGTTATCAGATTGTTCGGGTGGTAGTCCTTGTATTTATGCCTCTTTCCAGGCTAGGAATTTATTTATGGATTTCTCCGGATTTCTCTGCTGTCTAATTGTGTCCATTGGAAAATATTTTGATTCCTTCCTTTCCATATAAACCACAAAATCAATGGTAAAATATCATGACTATCCCGATCTGTATTTCGTAGAGGGTTTCTCCAAAGAAGATAATCCATATTAGAATAAATCGATTCCGTTGGAAAACTCTCTGGTCTTGTCGGATTTGTGCAAATTACCCAGATTTGTACAATTGACGCCATTCAAAAATTATGTGATTGATCATTTCATCAGAGGTACCACAACGCTTGCACCTAGTATCACATTGTATCCTCCTTGTTACAAGTTTCGTAGTTACCGCCAGGCTCCCTGTGAGCATTTGCCACAGAAAATATTGTATTTTTAGAGGGCACTTGGTCTTTCATACATATGCCTTTAGAACATCTAGACTTGGCCCCCAACCATAATTATTTATTCGGTTTACCTCCATTGATTGGAGAATACGATATCCCGACTTAACTGTATATTGACCCGATTTTGTAAAATTCCATACTAGACCATCATTTGTTGGAAAATGACTTGGCTGGATACCCCGAATTAAATCTACATCCTTTGGTACCATAAGCTGTCGTAGAATTGGTACACGTCACTGCCTTGTTGTGGGATCTATTAAATGATGCACCTCAAGTGTAGGGTGCCAGTCACTTCCCGGTCCACGGGTTGGTCGTTGTCGCGTATACAGTATCCATGAGTCATTCCACATTGGTGTGTTAATCCCAGAGCCGATCCTTACTCAGATACCTTGTTTGAGTAATTCTTGTGTAGCAATAATGCTTCTCCATTTAAAGGACAGAGAATACGACTTCTTAGCCTGTAAGGGATGTAACTTCCTATAGTACCTACCTTTTAATATCCGGGCGACCAATGAGTAAAGAAACTGAATAACTCTCCATAACTGTTTGGCAAATAAAGTTTTGTTAAAATCTTCCAGAGATTTAAAGCCTAAACCTCCTTCATCCTTAGGAACATATATTTTTTCCCATGCAACCCAATGGAGACAGCGGTTACATCCATCGGAGCTCCACCAAAATTGGGGAATCGCATTGGTTAACTTTATAGTTAAACCTTGGGGGAGCTTGAAGCATGATATTATATAATTAGGGAGTGCAAGGGCAACTGATTTAATCAGAATTTCCTTCCCCCTTTCGATAGGAACTTTGAGGACCAACCATTGACTCGGTCTCCTAAACGTTCCCTAACAAAATGGAAAATAAGGCTTTTTGAGCCTCCTAGACTCTCAGAGATTCCTAAGTATGATCCCATACCAACTTCCTTCATAATGCCCATTCTATCTTTTATCATATTTTTTGTTTGTTCTAGGACATTCTTGCCAAACATAATTGATGAGTTGTCAAAATTAATGACTTGACCTGAGGCATTTCCATAATCCCATAAGACATCCAAGATTACTTGGCATTGTGTATCCTCCGCTTTACAAAAGAAGAGGCTATCATCCGAAAATAGTAAGTGTGATACTGTCGGATTATGTTTTACTATCTTAACCCCTGCTAATGCGTTGTCCATTTCCTTATGTTCCATATTGGCAATTAGCACTTCTGTGCATTTAATAAACAAATATGGTGATAGAGGGTCTCCTTGCCTGAGTCGTCTTTGTGGAACGATGTGTCCTGTCGCTTGTCCATTAAAAAGAACCTTATATGACACTAGTTGAACACACTACATCAACTAAGAAATCCACAAATTACCGAATCCCATCCGTCTAAGGACTGCTTCCACGAAAGACCATTCTATGCGGTCATAAGCTTTACTCATATCCGTCTTTATGGCCATAAACTCATATTTGCATGCCTGATTGGTATGTAACCCATGATACATTTCTTGAGCTATTAAAATATTATCCGTAATTAATTTCCCTGAAACAAACACCGATTGTGCCTCTGAGATTACTCGGGGAAGTATATGCTTTAACCGCAGACACAAAATTTTAGAAATATTTTTGTAGCTCACATTACACAAACTTATTAGCCTAAGCTCCGTCATCCTTTTTGGGTCATCTGTCTTTGGTATAAGACAAATATGCGTCTTGTTTAGACGATCATCAAATCTGCCTGACGTGAAAAACTTACGAACCAACTTGACCAAATCATCCTTTAAGACTCCCCAATATCTTTGAAAAATGTTGTTATCCCATCTGGTCCTGGAGATTTCTTCGGATGCATCAAAAATAACGCATTCTTTACTTCCGCCTCTGTAACATTCTTGATTAATGTCCGATTGATATTATCCGTAATAACAAGTACAACATTCGGGAGAATCGGTGAGAAATCACCTGTCGTAGTAGTTTTAAATAGCTCCTCAAAATAATTGATTGCTATTTTCTCCATTCCTTCTTGTGATTCGTTCCAGTTTCCTTGCATATTAAATAATCCTGTGATCCGATTTCGTGCTCATCTTTGTTTTGTCGAAGCTTGAAAATTTTTTGTATTTCTATTCCCTTCTTTCAACCATAAATTCCTACTTTTTTGTTTCCAGTATATTTACCCGTCTCTGTATGCTTCCTGCAGTTTCCCCTTAATTTTTTTGATAGTCTCTGGACTTATGGAGTCATCATTTTGAGCCGCCTCCAGTTTAGCCTGCCAAGAGATGGAATTCCTACAATTTTGTATTTTATCCATAAACATGGGTTCCCTGAAATTCCTCGTTCGCTTCCATCTAGTCTCTATGGCCTCTGCTAATCTCTCCTTACCAATCCATCTTTTATCAAACCGAAAATGATTACAATATCTTTATGGCTTGTAATTAAAAGTCACTAGAATCGGTCGATGATCTGAACCTATTCAGCAAATATTCGACCTTCTAGTATTTAAACACATTATACCAATCCTCATTACCTACCGCACTGTTGATGTACATACAATTTCATGCATATTTTAGTATGTTTTAGCTTAGTTTTCATTCACAATTAGGTTGTAAATGAGCATCTTAGCTTTAGAATGCATCATTTAGAGTCTAGAGTCTAGCTTAGGTTCATAT
>OVAN01014663.1:0-11877 GCA_900406275.1 Anastatica hierochuntica | reverse complement strand
AATGAGGTGGTTGTTTCTCCGGAGAAGCCTACTAGGTTAGCCTTCTGGCCAATGATCTGGTAGTCATCTATTTCCGTCCCTTTTAAGGCATTATAGAAAATGAGGTCAACAGAGCTTCCGGTATCAACCATGAGCTTAGCTACTTCGTACCCTATGATGTTTAGGGTGACAATCAAGGCATCATCATGAGACCTGTCTAGATCTATCGTCTCACTTACCCAGAAGGAAATCTTAGCGTTATGCTCCGGGTCGAGAGGCTTGGCTCGAGTGCTAGACTCGGCCTTCCGCATATGACTCTTAATG
Source organism: Anastatica hierochuntica (assembly GCA_900406275.1). Classification (NCBI taxonomy): domain Eukaryota; kingdom Viridiplantae; phylum Streptophyta; class Magnoliopsida; order Brassicales; family Brassicaceae; genus Anastatica; species Anastatica hierochuntica. The sequence continues at coordinate 11,574 of OVAN01014663.1, read as the reverse complement.
GAGTTGACGGAGTCTTGACATATATCGGATCCTCCGAAGATATAGTCGATCCTTGAGTCAGAGGTCCTCGAAGCTGGAGCCTTCTCGAACAATGCGGACACTGATCCCTCGAGAAGAGGGCTCGGTTCGCTTATTCGGAGGCTCTTTCCTTAAGGACACTTCCCAAGAATCATATTTATTCTTTTCTTCGGGGCTGGAGGCGGCGAATCGGTCTCCTTTTCGGGGGACCTGTCTCGCTTCGGAGAAGTCTCTCTTGGAGCACTTTTCTGGAATGGCGCAGGCTTTTTCAGCTCTATGTCTTTTATTTCGCCGGAGGCAAACTTAGCAGCTAGCTGCCGCTGGAGGTCCCAACACTCTTTTGTGGAATGGTCTTTCCTGTCGTGATAAGAACAGAACTTGTTCTCATCATAGGCTTTAGACCAGGGTGCCCTGCTTGTCGCGACGACAAGTTTCTCTTGTTGTTCCTCTTCTACCGCATAGGAGTGCTCTCCCTGAGTTTGGTTGTTCCGGAAATTCCCATTTTTAGGTGGTCCCTTTCCTTCTGGAACATTGCTTTTAGGAGGATTCTGAGGTTTCTTATGGATTTTATCCAATGTTGTCGTTTCTTCTTCCAGGGTAATGTATATAGATGCCTTGTGAAGGGCATCGTCGATCGTCGGGGGAGGGTTGATCGTTAACTCCGACCAAAACTCAGATCGATACCAAAGACCTTTTCTAAGGGCCTCGATGGCGACCTGGTCATTACGATCGCGGCACGTACTATTACAAGGTAATGCCTTTCGGCCTCAAAAACGTCGGGGCAACTTATCAACGACTCGTCAATTGTATGTTCTCCAAGTAGCTCGGGAAGTCTATGGAGGTATACATTGATGATATGCTCGTACAGTCTCTCGAAGAGCAAAAAAAACGTCGCCGATCTACAAAAATTTTTCGAGAAATTGAACCTGTATAATATGAAGCTCAACCTAGCGAAATGCAGGTTCGCTGTGGGATCAGGAGAATTTCTTGGATATCTCGTCACGTACTGGCGGATCGAGACTAACCCAAAAAAAATCAATGCATTGGTCGAGATGGCCTCTCCGAAAAACAAGCGAGAAGGACAAAGACTGACTGGGAGAGTCGCTGCACTCAATTGCTTTATCTGGTGGTCAATGGACAAGTGTCTCCCTTTTTACGACATTCTGAAAGGGAACAAAAAGTTTGAATGGTCCGAGCAATGCGAAAAAAATTTCCAATAGTTAAAGCATTACTTGACCACACCTCTAGTTCTCACAAAACCTGTCGTCAGAGAGCCCCTGTTCCTGTATATCGCGGTTTCAGCTATAGCTGTAAGAAGCAGTCTCATCAAGGAAGAATGTGGCGAATAAAAACCAATATTTTATGTAAGTAAAACCTTGTTCGAAGCTGAAACGTTATATGCGCTGATGGAGAAATTGGCGTCGTAATGTCAGCTCGAAAACTAAGACCATACTTCTAATCACACACGATCATCGTACTCACTTCATTCCTGCTACGGACAATTTTACACAGCCCCAGTAAGTCGGGACGATTAGCAAAGTGGAGAATCGAGTTAAGCGAATACGACGTCGAGTACCGACCAAAGACTTGTGCAAAGTCATAGGTACTTGCTGATTTCTTGGTGGAGCTCCGTACGGAAAACGCGGTCAATCGTAACCAGATGCAATTTGGACCCTTCATGTCGATGGATCCTCATCCAGGCAAGGTTCGACTCACTTCACAAACCGGCAAAGTACTTGAACAATCATTCCGATTGATGTTACACGCTTCAAACAATGAAGACAAATACGTAGCACTCATTTCCGGATTATGATTGGCTTGCGGACTGAAAATACGCAATATTCATGCATACTGCAACTCTCAACTCGTCGTGAACCAATTCAACAGCGAATATAAAGCCAGAGACGAAAGGATGGAGTCATATTTGAAACTCGTTCAAAATCTTACATAGAAGTTCAACCAATTCACTCTCACGCAAATTCCTCGCTTAGAAAACACGCAGTCGATGCGTTGGCGGCCTTAGCATCAAGCTCGAACCTGAGAATAAGGTAGGTAATCCCCGTGGAATTCATCAAACACCCGAGAATCGGTTCTCCAATCGTCGCAAATCTAATCCAGTTACAAGACGAGGACGTCGACGAAACCGACACTCGACTTGAACAAAACTCGGAACAATCTGAATATGGTTGCGATACGCCGTGGTTAGAAACAATTCGAGCATACATACCCGAAGGAGCGCTCCCTACCGAGAAATGTGAAGCCAGGAAATTTAAAATCAAGGTCGCCCGATATGTATTAATGGACGGGAAAGTCTAAAAATGGAGTTTCTCTGGGCCACTTATGACATGCGTAGAGGGAAGCTAATCACGAAGAATCATGGAAGAAGTCCACTACATATCTTGTGGAAATCATACTGGTGAGAGATCCCTTGTAATCAAAATCAAGCGCCACGGCTATTATTTGCCGACAATGGTCAAGGATTGTGAGAAATTCGCACACAAATGTGAAAAATGCCAAAGGCATGCGCCAACAATCAACCAGCCTGCAGAGCTTCTTTCCTCTACTTCAGCATCATACCCCTTCATGCGATGGTCAATGGATATCGTCGGCCCCATGCATAAATCTAAACAGAAACGCTTCCTGCGAGTCGTGACTGTCTTCTTCTCAAAATAGGTTGAAGCAGACTTATAAGCTAGTATCTAAGACGCCCAAATTTAAATTTTTGTGTGGAAGAACATTATATGCAGACACGGTGTCGCATACGAAATCATAACGGACAACGAATCCCAGTTCAGTTCAACAAGATTCGAGGCGTTTTGCGAAAAATGGAAGATACGACTGACTAAATCCACCCCAAGTAATCCGCAAGGCAACGACCAGGCTGAAACCATTAACAAGACCATCTTAGACGGACTAAAAAAACGCTTGGAAAAACTCCGAGAAGAGTAATGGGAGAAACTCCCTTCGCTCTCGTATACGGTATATAATGCATTATCCCACCGGAAGTCGAATTCCCCGGGATACGCAGGAGACTACTCCCTGAACGAGAAGATATAAACAGTCTAATACAGCTGGAAGATCTTGACCTAATCAACGAGCGCCGAGTCGAGGCCCTCATACGAATCCAAAACTACAAACAAGCAGCGGCAAAGTACGATAACTCAAACGTACGCATCCACATGTTAAAGGAAGGCGATCTAGTTCTACGCGAAGTTTTCCAAAATACCGCAGAACGAAACGTGGGAAAACTTGGAGCAAACTGGGAAGCACCAAGGTCATAAAAGTAGTCTGACAAGGAGCATATGAAATTGTCACAATGCAGGACGTCAAAATTCTCAAAAAGTACTATCACTAAACAACAACATTAACAATAAATTGAACTACAAGATGAATTGTTCCCCGAAAAGGGGTACGTAGGCAACTCGTTGAAAGACGATTTCAGCTGTCTCCCGCTCAAAAAGGGGGGAGCGGGTACGTATACACGTATGCGTATACTCCCAAAACTCGAAACATCCTCATTCTCAAGCCCGATATTTTTAAAATGCTCGGGAGCCTATGCTCGCCAAATACGCCCCAGGAAACATTTCAAGCCCGTAGACGCTTCAAGAGCGAAGCACGAGATGCAAAAGAGAAATCAATCTTCAACATCGCGAGACGCCGCAGACGTTTGAAGAACCGTTTTTCGACAACACATTTTCCTCGGTAAAAACACAAATCATTCATAAAGACTTACAAAAGGTAATATCTAACGATAAAGTTTGTTGCTTATCACAACAAGATCCCAACGTCCTAAACAGACTAAGCCATCTCATAGAGATAACTCTCATACATCCGACTAGGATAACAACGTGCCATAAAAGAAATCCAAAATTTTGGTCAACACTTTTAGATGACTTAGAAATTGTCTTCGGAGAGATGCTCAGTTCCCGATTGATGCAAGTCATATAAGCCGAGAACTTATCCCAGACTTTTATATCTAGACGGAACAAGGTCGAAATAAAAAACGAAAAACGTAAGTCGGACTCTGTAAGATCTATATCGCAATTGCTTCTCCGTTTCTTTTCTAGTCCACAGGTAATTCCCTTTCTTCCTTTTTCTACTTGTTTTTTAGGGTAGCCATAGGATTTGAACGCCTGTTTGGGTTTGTCAGTCATGCCTCCCAAAGCCTATACAATTGATTCCTCTTCCTATTTCACGGAGAAAGATTTCAAGGGGTTAAGATTGACATTTGATAACCCCTAGCCTTTCCCCGCAATGCCCTCAGGCTAATGAAAAGGCCACTAACTTCATATGAGATGAAATTGCAGTTTCCAAAGTGTTCTTTGAGGCTTGCTTTCGAGGGATTATGCACTTGTTTGTGGTAGAAGTGGTGAATCATCTTGGACTCTCTGCTATCCATTTTTCGCCATCGGCATGCGTATCCTCACTTTAGTCCAAGCTTTGGCTGAATTGTGATTGCTTGCCAATGGTGTTTAAGAAATTCTCTATGTCTACTACTTCTTTCCATATTGACACAAACGGTTTTAAGGTCCAAAGGGCCAACTTAAATTTATAAACTAAACGCTAAATCCCAACTTCTCTCGTAAGAGAACAGTGTCGAGTTGTAGTACTTAAGGTATTTTCCAAGGGATTCAGAGGATTTACTAGCAAGAACCTAAACAAGGAGAATACACCAGAGATCCTAGTATCGGTGAGTCGATTTAGATGGGGTGACATGAGTCTCAATTAAATTGAAGAATAAACATAAAAGAGCATAATGAAATTGCATAAATAAAGACAATATGAAAGCAAGAAATAAGTAAAGTGTAATAAAGAAACAAATTTTGAGTATAAACAATAAAAAAAAGATCGAATCTTGAGACATAACAATTGGTTAGGTCTCAATCTAGGTCTATAATGGTCTTTTTCAAGGCTTTATTAGAGCATTAAAGCTATGCCTAGGCAAAGGATCCCTCCTTAACCGATTTACCCACTCTCATGGCGAATATCTATTCATCGATACACATTACAAGGCCTAATTCTCACTCTTTGCCTATCTAAACATGTATGTGATAGTAATATACAATCCCTTTCAGCAATTTAACACCTAGGTACGTCCACTCTCATGGGAAAAGATGAAGAACGTAGACTATATTCTCTCAAACATTTTATCGAACACTTTTTAGGCGTCAATGGGCAAGTAATGAACTTTCAAAGACCTAAACAAAATCTAGTAGGAATCTATGCCAAAATCTAGCTTAATCATTCTTTACAATCTTAGATCTAACCCTTGAGTACTATATCTCAAGATCCTTAAAGGATCTACTCATTAAGGTTCATGGAAATCCAAAGACAAAAGTTGGGTCTTTGAGCTTCCATAACCTTATATCTAGAAAATAAAAGAGAGAAATAGAAAGGAGAAACACAAATCTTAAATTAAGAGATCCAATGTATTACAAGTTTTTGATATTGCAAAACAAACTAAAGATAAGAAAAGTTGATAAGAGTTGCAATGATATGTTCTTGAGGGCTAAAAGGATACATTTACACATGTGGGGGATTATGAGGTTGCCCGAATTCACTTTTGGCTCAGGTACAAGCCACTATCGGTCCCATGCTGCTCACTATCATGTGTCATGACCAATATTGGCTTGCATTTGTCAGAAAACTGTCCCATGTATCCCTTAACATGGCCCTGGAATTAGGGCTCTCAAATTTCTTGTCATCTCGAATATCTATCAAGTATGCTGATATGTCAACATCCACCGGATTATTTGCTTGAAGTAGGAGGATTTCTCATACATATTGACTTTCAGGTTGTCTTTACAAAAGAAGGGAAGATAAATCCACTGGTCATTAGCTCCCAATTCTTAGCTACTGTTGGAGCAATCTTCGACTTCCCAAACAAAAGTATTTGCTTAGCGAGAGTAAACAATCAAGTCTATTACCCTGTTGTGGGCTACAATTCCAGACCGAATGAAGCTATTTTGGAGGAAAAGAAGGTTAGTCTAGAACCTAGAGATAGCCACAAGACACTACAAGTCTCAACGGAAGAAGCTACATCCATCAAAATGCCTATTCCTTCAAAACAGACGAAAATGAATGCAAAGAAAGACTCTTGTGCCATAGAGGTACAAAGTGACCCTTTATTGGACATGGATAAAGAAGATAAAAAGGTCTACAAGTTGCCAATGTCCTATGCTAAAGTAAAGATCTGAATCCCTAATGGTCCTGATTTGAAGAATGATGAAATCTATAAGAAGAAGCTCGAGAATACTCTTAAGCTTTTCCCAAAGGCAATTGTGATCTATGAAGCTATTGGAGACATGCTTGATGATCTCGAATCATCCTCTACACCACCAATGCCAGAGACTCAAGAAACCAAAGGAACTACAATTCTTTTAGTGGAAACCGATCACGCATAAAAATTTAAAAGAGTCGAGCTAAAGACTCAAAACAAGCGCTTTGTGGGAGACAACACACACAATTTTAATTTTTATTTATAATTTTTTAGGACTTATTTAGATTTCTAATCGTTATTTTTTATTTTTGCAGGATTTTAGAAAATCAAGAAAAATACAAAAAAATTGGGACTCAGGAACAAACTTGAAAGTTGCTGTGACTGGGTGACGACTGCCAAAATATAGAAGTGTGCCACAAAATTGCAGTCGACCGGTGCCGGGAGCAAAATGCCTCAAAATCTGTTTATAAATTTTGGCAAGAAAGCGGATCTAAATCGTCTAAGCTATCTCCTCGACCATTCCAGCATTTATTCTACATTGGAGAAGGAATTTAAAGACCGAAAATCAAGCTAAATCCTCATATCAAAAATTATTGGAACAAAGTGATGATATCATGAAGAACTAAGAAGAGAAATCTTGAGAAATGTCACCATTCAATTATACTGAAATACTGAGAGATATCCCAGAGAGCCTTAAATAGTACCAAAAGAGGTAAACAAACCCCGAATTTCATTCTTTATTAACTAACACTATATAATACATGAGATGCCCGAGAGAAAATGACCTAGGAACGGTCAAAAACAAAAGTTGACCGGAGGATCAAGTTTCTTAACAAAAGGAAACATAGAGATTTCCAGTACCCGCCAAGCAAATCAACTCAAGCCATCGAAGATGCCCGAGCGAAGTGACCATTATGAACAAACAGCCCGGTTGGAATTTTAATTTTTGGCTAACATGACGTCTTTTCCGGCTAGCCAATGAGCTTGGCTAAGCCAAAAGTGATATTTTCATATAAGAATCAGGTTAGCGTACTAAAAGTTCATCATCTAACCTTAAAGATTCGAGAAACAATGACCAGCAATTAAAAGAAGTTCTTAATCCGGCCAAAAAGAAGTTTCAAGAACTCAAGAACGTCTAAATAGTCGTGCTTTTAATCCTTTCGGGAAAATCATCCGTAAAAAATGTTTAAAATCATTTTGGTACCAAAAAGAACGTCCTGGAACACTAACCAACCATCCGGAATACAAAACGACTGATCGGTTTGTGTCTTGTCAGGACATATGACCGATGTCCAGGGGATCGTGCCTCGACCGTGTGCCTATGCTGGAGCTCACAACCGGCCGGCATTTTCCGTACGACCGGTTTTTGCCGAGGCTTTACACGCAGTCAGTCAAAAAGCCGTAAGGCCCGTCCGAGACATTTCCCGACCGGTCGGCATGTTTTCAACGGCATGGTCCGTGCCAAAATATGGCCGTCGACGGGTTCTAAGGTATGTGTTTCAAATTTTTAAACTTTTATGTCCAAAACCCATTTTAACAAAAATAAAATAATTTCCCCTAAAATACTAAATCGATTTCTAAAGAAAAGGAAGGAAAAAACAAGGTTTTGGTTTTCACTTTAGTAGTTTTGGATCTAAAACTCTTAAAACTACATCTCTTTCTCTTTAACAAGTCTTAGAACCCTAAAGAACAAAATCTCAAAACCTTAAATCATTTGTTCTTCTACTAAAGTTAAATTGATTTCCATTGAAGAATCTTATTCCTTTCATCATTCAAGCATCAAGGTATGTTCTTAAAAATTTTTTCTCTTAACGTTACAAGTTTTAAGATTTTACAAATTTCTTAGATTTAGGTTTTACTTCGCTTGATACTTAGAAATTTCGTATAGAAAAGCTTGTTGGGTTCATGGTTTACACTTAGAAAATGTTAAATATAGCTTGTTTTCACTAGATTTTGAAATTTCAAATTTTTGAATTTTGAGAGCAACAAAAATCCGAAAATAAGTGTCTAAATTTGGTTAATTTTCTTATTCTAGAGCCAACTCCTTATGTATAACTAGGATTAAATTGAAAATTTTGGGGATGATTTTGTCTTAGTATGTTGAATCCGAAAATTACTTTGAGTTTTTTGAGAAATTTGAGTTCTTACTTGTGTGATGTTTTTGATCTGTTTCTCATATCATTTAGATGTTTCTTTGCAATTACAATTGCTTAAGAACATATATGGGTTCTCTTTGAAGTTTTCAAGAGACTCATTTTCTCTTTAAGTTTTGATTTTGTAGGATATTCAACAATGCATAATGAGGAGAATGTGAAGAAATCAACAAGGATAGCTATTCCAAAGAAACGAGCTTTGAAGATTCAAGAGCCAATCAATCCTTCTAAACCCGAAAAATCCAAGAAGTTGAAAACATCTACCAAGAAAGATTCAAAGAAGGTAACAAAGAAGCATGGAAAGGATATAGCTAGTGTGAGTGAAGCTACTTTGAATGATGAATCAGATGAGAATGGAGAATAGACACAAGGAGAGGAGATAGTTTTTTTTCTATTTTCTCAAATAATAAATGTGTATCAAAGTCTCCACCACTAAAGAAGCAAAGAAAATCAAGAGCTAAAGGACTTAAGCTCAGAGTTATGGCACCAAAGAAACCAAGAAGAAGAGGTGTTGGACCATGTTTTAATCCAAATTTTTGATTATGTGGCTGCCCTTGCAACCATAAAGGTTCAAGCTCCATTGAAGATTCACTTGCCAACACTTGATGCCTTAGGATTGACAAGAGATGTCACTTGGTTCATGTATGATTTGAAGTTGAGAGCGTTTGTATGGATTTCTTTCTCGGTCTATCAAGATTTTACCAAGGAGTTCCTTATGACTATTGAGCTCTCATATCCCAAGGAAAAACAAGCTAAGGTTGAAGATGAAGTTCTCACTTTTTTCGGCTAGAGGTACCTCTTACTCTTTGACTATTGGTGAGTTGTGTGAGATTTTGCACTTGGAATGTTTAGATGAAGCCAAGTTTAGTTCGGATCATGCGGCCTACACCATTTGGGATCGATTTGTTCATGAGACACTTAAGCCTGGACATTCGAAGGAAGCCAAGATTGGACATCAAACGGTTCGGTATGTGCATAGGCTCATTTTACAGAGGATATTCAGTAGGACCGAGCAGAGTTCAGTACTTAGAGATGAGTTCTTCATCTTCATCTCTCCTTTTGTTGAGGTCGAGGGAGAGCCAACTATTTCACTCTCATTTCTAATGGCCTTAAGGTTCTCGGGTGGAAGCTCGGAGACTGGAGCATGCCTTTGGCATTTGTTGTAGTATTTAGACATGTGTAGTGCATCGTCGGCCAAGGTAGGTTAGTAGTTACCAGCTCTTCTAGCCTTGAGCATGAGGCTCTTGCCGCTGGAGTGGGATTCACACTCGCCTTCATGTAGTTCCCAAAGGACCAAGTCTACGTCCCTTGGGGCTAGACACTTAAGATATGGCCCGAAGAAGGATCTTATGCAGAGTTTCCCCTAGATAGCACAGTAGTGTGCTGCTTGTCTTTGATCTTTCTTCATACGCTTCTTATGTTTGGCAGTGTATCATCCTTTGGGTAGGAGATAATAGGGTTCATCCAGTCTCCGGTTTCCTCGTTGTTGGAAATTCAGAGTGTTTCTGCATCTTCATATGTGGTTTGCCACTGTAGTACGAGCAAGGGGATACTGATTGGATTCATTGTTTTCAAGGTTGAGGCTAGATTGGCCAGAGCGTCAGCGGGTGAGTTTTGCTCCTTGGTTATTTGCATTTTAGCTATGGCAAGGTATTTGGCCATGCTTGCATTTTTTGTTGATAATCGACTTGTGTGTGTCTTATGATTAGTTGGGAATAACTATAAACCTTCAGGTACTCTATTCCCATGTCTTTTGCCAAGCTGATCCCTGCAATTAGTGCGTCGTATTCGTTATCTTTATTCGTGGTTTGGAAATTACATCGCACTGCTCTAGATGCAACTTCTTTGTTTGGGGATACAAGAATGAGGCGTACTCAAACTGCCCTCACATTGCTTGATCCGTCAATGTAAAGTGTCCATTCTCGTGTGCCATTTTTCTCTATGGATTCTTATCTCTTGCTGGATTCTTTTCTCTTCTTCTACCATAGGTTTCATTGATGGAAAGAATTCTACCAAGAAGTCAACTAGGACTTGCGATTTTATTGCGGATGCATGGCGAAAGATCACACCTTACTATCCTATCTCTACCCCCACTTGGCAAGTCTTCCAGATACTTTTGACTTGTGCATCACGGTATTTATGGGTACTGATGTGACCATCACCACGGGGTGGGATTGGAAATATGGGCGCAGCTTTCTGGCTGCCATAACCAGGGCAAGGGCCTACTTTTCCAGATAATCGTAGCGTGTTTCAGCATCAAGAAGTGACTTTCTAACGTAATAGATAGAATGATGCCTGCTTCCCTCTTCCCTAGCAATGAAAGCACTCACAGTATGTTCGAAATCAGCAAAGTATAGTGATGTATTCGTATTTTATGGATTTTTACTATTGTTTTATTCGAAGAAAATGGTGTTTTACTATGTATTTGGTTCTTTCTGGAGTTTTTTGGTGTCCTTTAGTGTTTTTACAGGATTTAGGTTGCTTTGGAGTAAAACATAACAAATTGGGCCAAAAACAGATATTTGGAATGTAGAATCCTGCGGAAGCATCAGAAGTTTGGCTCTATTTGACTGCTTTCCACCGTTGGATCGAGCTGAATTTTTGATACAGGATAGCCACGTGAGATAGCTTTAATTTGGAGGTTGTTTGTAGGAAATCCAACGGTCCGATCAAAAGTTATGGCCATTTTACTTAACACCTGTCATGCTGGCAATGAGGAGACGAATACGCATAAATGAGTATCCTGGCAGAAGGACAGAGATCGATCGATCCAGGACAAGGATCGATCGATCCCCGTCCTGACGCGACCAAAACCACTTATTTTGAACCAGAACCGAAGATGGAAGACCTAGATTACATATTAAAACACTTAGATTCGACTTTTCTATCAGTTTATGCTATTTTCGATTATCAGAACACATTTTTGAGCTTTTGCATTCTTTCGAGAGAGATCCGATACTTTTGTACTTCGTTTGGAGAAGATTTCTTATCTCTACTCTTTGTTTAATCGTTCAATACAATATGTTTTCCCNAAAGGGGATTTCATGATTCAGTGATTGTTAGGTTGTTAGATTGGAGAATTAACTTGTGATCATCGCTTTTCTCTGTGCTTAATGCTGAAATTAGATTCGTGACCTAGTTTTTGAATCTAGGATATTCAATACACCAAAAGTGATTTCTTGA
>OVAN01014662.1:0-11877 GCA_900406275.1 Anastatica hierochuntica | reverse complement strand
CTTCTGTACGCTTGCAGTGATTTCTTGGGTGAAAACCTGAGCCATCAGCAATACGATAAGAGAACTGTCCATGATGGTTTACTAATCGCTACTGTTTTGAACACAGGGGGAAAAAGATCATATTGGTACCGTTGTCACCGCAAGAAGTACACAATGATCAAATGCAGATGAAGCAAAGAAGAGAAGAAGCCAACGCCTTGGCTAAAACTAAAACAGATGAGAAAATGACAAAGGATAAGAATTCTAAATTCTTTGCATCATCCAATGAAGTTAGTAAGGCTTTGAGCATGAGTCAACCTGTGATTTTGTTTATGTTTAAAGAAACACTAACGATATCTTCTGACTTTGCACCGAAGCTTCCGAGTGAGATTAAGTTTCTCTTGCACGATTACAGGGACATCTTTTCAGAGGAGGGTCCGAAGGAGCTGCCACCAATTCGAGGCATTGAACATCAAATTGACTTCATTCCAGGAGCATCTCTCCCAAACAAACCAACATATCGAGCCAATCCGGAAGAGACCAAAGAACTTCAACACAAGTAAATGAGCTCATGAAAAAGGGGCATGTTTGAGAAAGTATGAGTCCGTGTGCTGTACTAGTTCTACTTGTGCCAAAGAAGGATGGAAGTTGGTGAATGTGCGTAGATTGCAGAGCCATTAATGACATAACAGTTAAGTACCGATATCCTATTCCTCGCCTTGATGATATGCTAGACGAGCTACATGGTTCATGTGTGTTTTCTAAAATAGATTTAAAAAGTGGTTATCACCAAATCAGAATGAAAAAGGATGATGAGTGGAAAACTGCTTTTAAAATGAAACATGGATTGTACGAATGGTTGGTAATGCCTTTTGGATTAACTAACGCACCAAGTACATTCATGAGACTAATGAATCAAGTTCTGTGAACTTTTATTGGATTGTTTGTTGTGGTATATTTTGATGTTATCCTGATTTACAACAAAACTATGGATGAACATGTTAGTCATTTAAAACAGGCTTTAGACGTTCTAAGGAAGGAGAAACTGTATGCCAATTTTCAGAAATGCTCTTTTGGAATGGATAATTTAGTTTTTCTTGGTTTTGTTTTGACAACACAAGGCATACAAGTGGACGAGAAGAAGATTAAAGCCATCAGAGATTGGCCAGTCCCTAGAACCGTTGGAGAAGTAAGAAGTTTTCATGGTCTTGCTTGATTTTACCGAAGGTTTGTCAAAGACTTCAGCACCATCGCTTCACCTCTCACAGAAGTTATTAAAAAGGACATTGGATTTAAATGGGGATAAGCTCAGGAAAAAGCATTTCAATTGCTAAAAGGGAAGTTAACTAATGCGCCATTGTTAGAGTTTCTTGAATCTTTTCCATATGTCATCAAGTATAAGAAAGGTAAAGAGAATATTGTGGTTGATGCACTTTCAAGGAGGTACTCTTTGCTTTCTTATATGGAAAATAAAGTGCTAGGATTCGAGCAGACCAAGTCATATTATGCAGAAGGTCCAGATTTCAAAGAATTGTACAAAGCAAGTGTGAATCATTCGAGTGGACCATATTACCAAGTGGATGAATTTCTTTTTTGTAAAAACCGCTTGTGTATTCCTAATTATTCTTTGAGAGAACTGTTTGTCAGGGAAGCACATGGAGGAGGACTTATGGGGCACTTTGGAGTAGCGAAAACAATGAGTACATTGCTAGAACATTTTCATTGGCTGAGAATGAAGAGGGACGTGGAAAGAATATGTGAACGTTGTGTGACGTGCAAGCAAGCCAAATCCAAAGCTCAATCTACAGGTTTGTACACTCCTCTACCTATTCCAAGTGAACCTTGGACTGATTTGTCTATGGATTTTATGTTAGGACTACCTAGAACAAGTAAAGGCCGAGATTCCATCTTTGTTGTGGTAGACAGGTTTTCAAAAATGGCACATTTCATTCCTTGCCACAAAACTGATAGTGCCCACATGGTTGCTGATTTGTTCTTTAGAGAGATTGTTAGGTTGCATGGGATGCCTAGGATCATTGATTCGGATAGAGACTCTAAGTTCCTTAGTCATTTTTGGAGGACGTTGTGGGGAAAATTTGGAACTAAATTACTTTTCTCAACCACATGTCATCCTCAAACAGATGGACAAACTGAAGTTGTTAAGCGAACCTTGTCTACTCTCTTGCGTGCTATCATTAAAAGAAACATTCAAACTTGGGAAGATTGTTTGCCTCATGTGGAATTTGCATATAATCATTCGATGCATTCAGCAACAAAATTGTCTCCTTTTCAAGTTGTTTATGGATTTAATCTTTTGTCTCCTTTGGATCTAATTGCTTTGCCTTTGAAAGAACAAACTAACATAGATGGCAAAAAGAAAGCCGAGTTTGTTAGATCTTTGCATGAACAGGTGAAAAGAAACATAGAGAAACGCACAAAGATGTACGAGACAAAGAAAAACAAAGGACGAAAGGAGCTGGTGTTGGAACCATGAGACTTGGTGTGGATTCATCTAAGGAAAGAGAGGTTTCTAAATGAAAGAAAATCTAAACTCATGCCAAGGACGGATGGCTCATTCAAAGTCTTGGAGAGAATTAGCAACAATGCCTACAAAATTGAACTTCCGAGTAAGTATGCGATCAGTTCAACCTTCAATGTTTCTGACTTAATTTCTTGTGTTGCATATGATCTAGATTTGAGGACAAATCCTTTAAAAGGAGGAGGGGATGATGCAACCACAATGGAGACTCAAGATGAGCTAGAATTTGATCAGAATCGATGGGAGCTTAACAAGGAACAAATGGATCATAGCATGGAGAAAGAGGGGCTGGAGCATAATTTGGATCAATTGGAGTTCAAGGAATTGGAGCTTAGCTCAGATCAGATCAAAAATGACCAAGATAATTCAGTTTACTTCTCAGTTGGTCCAATGACGAGATCAAAGACTAAGTTGCTTAAAGACTCAATTCAGAAGCTTATCAATTTCGTGGAGCATAAGGAGACAAGAGGAGATGAGTTTGATCCAGCCAAGACATGCTCAACAATCTTTATTGTTATAAGTAATTAATTTTACCTTCATTGAAGATGGAGTGATCAAGTTATACCAAGTTTTATCTGATTCTCCATTCTGGTAAATGTGGAGTATTATGAAGTTCAGCTGAAGAAGGTATGACCAAGTATTCTTAAGTATTTTGTTCTGAAGTTGGACTGAAGCAGGTCGGCTCAAGTTTTATCAAGTTTTCTCCGTCTGAAGAATAAATGCAGTCAAGGATTGCTTAGAATTCTGTTAAGTATGCTTAGAATTCTGAACTTATTTAATATTTTTTTGGAATTGTTTGCTATAAAATAAGGTAAAAAACACGAATAGAACTCAATCATCTTTTTATAAAAAAAAAACTTTCAAATAACTTGGTGATTCTTTTGTTCATCTTTGAACATCGAACAATTTGCTAGGAGAGCGATCTTCATTGACGCAAAGCTTCAAAATCAATTGTGGGCAGCCGCGGGTTGTTGAAGAAAACTTCTCTTGGGGAATTTTGCAGCCCCTAGAAAAGTCCATCTAAGTCTCTTTCATCTCCATCGAATCACCATCAAGAGTTCCAAAGGACGAGGCTGAATCTAAAATCGTATCAAGTGGTATCAGAGCTTAATACAACCTTAGATTATCCTCAGTCTATTTCATCATCTTTTATTATCTTTCTAGTTTGTAGTTTATAATTTATGTTTGAGATGTGAGAGGTTGATTATGAACTATGAATGATGTGTGTTTCATTTCATGGGATTGAGAACAAAGTTTTAATGTTTTATGTTGGACAATTTGTTTTGGAGTTTGTTCTTGTGGTTTCTTCAATCTTGTTTGGTCAAGTGTTGTTTTGCTTTCTCGGCTTCTTCGGTTAATTTGAGTAGTTTGGTTATAAAGTAATCATTTGGAACCGAACCGAATAAGAACCGGATATTTTTCGGGTATTTGTCGGTTCCAGTTTTGAGTAACCATTTAGGACCGAAACCAAATAGAACCGAATCGATCCGAACCAAATTTTGCTTGGTTCCTATATGATTACCAATTTTCAAAATCCGAAATAACCCATAATCGAATTAACCGAACTGAATGGAACCGAAAAACCGAATAGATTTAATTGTACAAAGGATTATGACTTGCTATGGTTAGTTAGGTTCAATACTTAAACTCCTTTTATTGCTCATTACCCAAACCACCGATAGATAATGGTGCATTCAAGTTCAACCACAAGAAGATCAGCCCCATAAAGTTTTTATAGTCCAAGATATATGGAGTACTTTCATCTAATACTTTCATTTTGAGGAGGAGTATCAAAAAATATACATCTCCATGTTTCAGTTATCAGACTTGGTTTAGTTGGTTTGATTTGTAGTTATAGTGATGTTGTATTTAACAAATTCATCCTCTTCACTTTGGTGTTGCTCGTTTGTTCATCCATATATTGCATCTGGATGCAGATGTCGGATGATGTTCGTTTGTTGCAAATTATAAACATGATCTAGATGAAGTAACTGGATGCAACTCAAAACTCATCAAAAAAAATCTACATTGGATGATATTATTAGTAAAGTTTGGATGAATTTTGTTCATTCAAAAAATTGTAAAAACCGATAAAACCGTAAAACAGCCAAAATGGAACAATCCGACAAAATCGTAAAAACCGCAAAAAGCGCAAATCCGTAAAAACCGTCAAAATCGTAAAAGCTGAAAAATCCATATTAACCTCCAAAAATGCAAAATCCGTAAAAACCACCAGAATCGCAAAATTTGCCAAACCCGGAAAAAGCGTAAAAACCGCAAAACCGTAAAAACCGCGAAAACCACAAAAACCATAGAAATCGAAAAAGCTGCAAAACCGTCAAATCCTACAAAACTGCAAAACGCAAAAACCGAAAAATCTGCCAAAACCGTAAAACCGCAAAATCCATGAAAAACCGCCAAAATCGTAAAATCCGCCAAACCCTTAAAAACCAAAAGATATGTAAAAACCGTAAAACAGCAAAAACAATAAAAAACCGTTGAAACTGCGAAAATGCAAAAACCTGTTAAAACCACAAAAACCACAAAACCGAAAATGCCAAAAACCGCAAAAAACGCAAAAAATGCAAAAACCACAAAAACCGCAAACGCCAACACCACAAAATTTGCCAAAACCTTAAAACCGCATAATCCGTAAAAACCGCCAAAACCGCAAAATTCGCAAAACCACCAAATCCCGCAAAAACCGTAAAAACTTTAAAAACCGCAAAACGTTAATTATGCAAATCCATAAAAACCATCAAAACTACAAAAAAAATCGCCAAACCGTAAAAATAGTCAAGTCATAAAAACCCTCAAAATTGCAAAATCAGCCAAAAAGCGTTAAAACCTTAAAATACGTAAAAAAACGTCAAAACCGCAAAATCTACAAAACCGCAAAACTGTAAAATTGCAGAAGACCGTAAAACCGCAAAATTTATAAAAACAGTAAAAACCACCAAATTGCAAAATATTTATTTATGAAATATATTAAATTACTTTTTGTAAAAATAATAATTTGATACTTCGGGATGTTATTGCAAATGCACAAACAAACAAACTTGCATTCAGATGCAAAATTCAGATGCAAAATCCAAATGCAAAAACGAATAGCATCCAAAAGTAACAACCTGATACAACATCTAGATACACAAATATACATGACCTTTAACTTCCATAACAAAATGTAGAGTTAAAAAACAAATTTAAATAGGTGACAACTTGATCCGTTGACGATTTTTTGTAATGAACAGAACAACAACACACATACACAAGAGATAAGGAATTCGAGAAAAAAATATTTCAAAATGTATAGAAGCTCTCCAATAGTTTTCTTAATTGTGATGATTTTTCAGTTTGCTTAAACTATAATCACAAGCAAATAAACATATATGAGATCATGTGCGGTGGCCACAAATTGCATAGCCATCTCTTTAGTCTGCGTTTATGGCGAGTCACCCCATTGCCGACTTGGTGGCGACTTACTACCAAATGTTCTGATCTTCATTACCTTTCGAATGTGAATTTTTTCTTCTATAATAAAGTTTTAAGTATAAAAAAGATTAATTAAAAATGTCTTTTTTTTTGTTTTTCATAATAATTAAGTTCTCAACAAAAAACCCTAATAAGTTCTCATTTAGCATATAAAGTAAAGAGGGTGATAAATAACTAAATATCAACAAGACTTACTGGAATTGTATGATTTAGCTAAAACGACGACGTCCGACGAAATAGACAAGGAGAGAATCAAAAGCAAAGCAATCAAACAGAAGTTGCCCTTCATTTTTCTGGTCATAGGTTTCTATTGTGTGTGTAGACATATATACCGATCAGATAATATGACTTAGCTTTATTATAGGTTAAAATAAAGTTTCATATTGCGGGATAGAAGATCTTTTGAATAAATATATTATACATACGCGTAACTGATATAGGCTTAGCCAATATAAGTCAAGGATCTATACATGTTCCTAGGGAGATTGTATTGTATTATGTAAACGCTCTTTCGTTATCTCTCTCAAATATTTGTAAACATTTGTAAGTTTACTAAGTTTCAAATTAATTATTTTCTTGACAAAGATAGTTTTGTTCTAGCTCCTTTAAAAATAACCTTATTGAGGCGCATATATTTGATTACGAGTATAAAACAAAATATACACAAGTCAAACAAAAAAATCTTGTTGTCATCCGAATTTGGCCTCTCATTTACATTAGCTATGGTTCAAAAACTAATAATGAGATCCCAACTTATAGAGACAAAGTGGTGTGTGAGGAGAGTTTAAAAGAATTTATTTGACTATTTATTTCAGTAAAATGCACTTATTTTTTCGGTCACTAGTTTGGGTAAAACTCAACAATTAAGTATGTTTGTGTTGGAACAATATGAGTGATCATCCGAGAGATGATTTCCGGAATCGTGCGAATGAGGACAAAACATGGGAAAAGATCGCGTGGTGATTGCAAGACAGTAAATCCACTCTTTGAAGCCTCCCGAGATGAAGCTTCCGATCGTTGGACAAAGTGGATCCGCAGACCCAGAAAAGGCGTCGAAACACATGAGAGGGGGGCGAATAGAGATGTTACAAAATCAACCAATATTTAAAAAAATAAAAAATAAATATATGCGATATATGAAAATGTTTTATCCGGTTATTAGTGGAAAAGCATCTCCAAACCAACTCCATTTCTGAATACGAGTCATTTCACTTCGTAAAACTATTTGGTGTTTGGATCTTATCTATATTATGAATACGAGTCATTTCGTCTATTAATTTCACCTTCTACAAATTTAATGTACAAATCAAATAGTTTGGTAAATCTAAAGTGGTACATGCCTTAACTTACTTCCGTTTCTTTAGCAGATTTATATATCGACAAAGTCAAAACTATAACCTTTGGACCAAAACTTCGTTGGTCCAATGATAAAATTAAAAACTCAATGAGTTAAAGAGGAGGCATTAAATTCGAAATGCGTTGGGAGGGGTTGAATCGTCAAAGGTGAATATAGAACAGTTATCATAATCTAAGAGAATATTGTGTAAATATTACTAGAACATATCGAGTCCTAGATACTAGGGTCCAACGTGTGTATATAATCATGTATTACGTCTAATTCATAAATCGATACAATTCAATTCTTCTTATTGTTTACATGGTATCAGAGCTTTAGATCTATCTAAACGCTTCAAAAAAAAAATTCTTTTTGTTTCAAACCTTTTGTAATGTCTATCTCTTCAAAGAGCACGCCAATTTCACAAACCTCTGCAACAATCATTAATCTAAACGGTCCTCAACATCCAATCTACTCTGTGAATATGAGTGCAGTTACGAGGCTCACCGCCTCCAACTACATAACCTGGAGCTTACAGGTCACTCCGTTTCGTTAAGGACACAACCTGAAGCAACTCATCACAGAAGACGCTTCTATTCCGTCGCCAACTGTTCAGGTAAACAACCTGACCACGCCGAATCCTCTCTATACAACTTGCAAATGATGCATGCAAGACAAACTTATTTTTGCAGCGATGTTGGGCTCAATCTCTCTGTCTCTGCAACCGACGGTCTCCATGGCCACCACTTCTCTGGAAGCATGGAATATCATAAGATCCACGTATGGTAGACCCTCACGAGGACATATGAAGCAAATTAAAGAGCAGTTGAAGAAGTGTAGCAAAGGACAACTCTCGATTGATGAATACCTGCAACCGGTAAAGGCAAAAACTGATCAGCTTGCTCTTATGGGAAAACCACTCGATCATGAAGACATAATCGGGTATATCCTTGATGGTCTTGAAGATAACTATCGTGGGATCGATGATCAGATCAATGGCAGATACTCTCCTCCTAGTTTTGAGGAGCTACGAGACAAACTAATGAACAGACATGCTCCTCTCCTCTGTTTACAACCGTCACTTGCCTTTCTTGTAACTGCAAACGTTGCTACAAACAAACCAAAGCCTCAGTTTCGCCAACAAACCTATGTCTCTCGACCGCCACATCAACAACAACATACTCTCTTCGTGCATAGACCTCAATACAATCCCCGAGCTCCAAGACCTTACTTGGGAAAATGTCAAGCGTGTGGTATTCAAGGACATAGTGCACAACGTTGTGTTCAATTTCGGATCGTGGCTGTAGATTCCTCACAGAACAATATATATTTTATCTGGTCTGACTCGTCTTTGAAAAGTTAGAGGAAGATTCTGGTAACAAAAAAAGAACTACAAGCTTGGATGTTTCTAATGAATTTATGATGTTTATATAAAATCGAATATATATTGCTTAATTATTTGGCTATGGCATATGTTGAGATTGATAAAAGCAAAGTGGATGATAAAATAAATATTAACAATACTCACTGATTTTGCGAAATTTATATGCCTGAGCTGAGACTGCCTCAAGTGAGAACAGCAAACAGAGAACCAAAAGTAAAGCAATAAAACCACAGCTTGCCCTTCATTTTCGTTTTCTTTACGTTATACAGAAAGCTTCATGCACATGTGTCTTTTATAAAATCAAGCATATATGACTAGAAGTTTCATTATAGGTACATGATTAACTTTCAATCGTATTTTGTCAATCTCTTACGTTCAAAACGTTGACCACGCAACGCTCTCAATAAAATAGGACTATTCTAAAAGCATAGATTATGCATCTAAAGTATATACTATTATCTTTTTTTCTTCCTCTTCTTTTCGACTCGCCTTTAAATACTTTACAAAGAGGGAAATTAGATAGACTTTACTGTCCAGACCAATGTGGTCTAGTGGTAAGAGCGGATTTCTTCCTGGAGACAGATTGCGACTTCGAACTTTGCCAGGCGGAACTACATCACTTTGTCTCTAGACATTTGTGAGGTTTTCACATGCGCCCCCAGCGCCCCGATACCGACGGTGCAGGAGATTGTGAGTCCGAATTAAAATAATTCTTTTACTCGGGATTTTTTTTGTTGTTGTTGAAGTATTCCCATCTTGATTGACTCTCTTATTTTGTCTTCTTGACATATAACTATGAACATTAAAGTTTACCATATATAGAATTACAATTCATAGATGTGCTTTTAAAAATACGGACGGTTCACAAATTTATAAAATTAAGCAAAAACATACATGATTTTGCTAAGTCTTTTTTATTCAAATATATAAATGAACAGATGACATCTTGCTCTTGTTATTATGTGATTTTGTTGTGATTTTCTTATTGAAGGGATCATATTTTTGGTTAAGGAACATGAACATCGTAATGATAACATCGTTATCTTCATTGAATTAGGCATATATTTCATAGAAATTGGCTCGTAAAGTCAATTTCGTTTTACAAATAAAATGTCAATGCATATGATATATGTACACTCTCAATTGGCCTTTTTAACCTCCGTGGCTTCGCGGTGGCGGTTTTCTAAAATATCCGTCATTCTGATGTGAATTGTAGCGACGGTCTCTTCCCCCTGCCGGTGGCGACACACTACCAGATACCCCGATATGGATTGACACTCCTATTTCTTCTTCAAGACATTTTAATTACGAACATATATAGATAAATTTATCATAAATGTCAAATTGATGGATGTGTTATCCAACATTTTATTTTATATATATACCCTTTTAACAAAAAATAATTATATAAAAACTGATTGTATAAAATTTTGTAGGATTAAGCCAAAACACTCATCATACCAATACAAAAATGTGAAAACTAACTTATCTTTCACTAGACAAAAGATAATGTTAGAAATCTCATATTGAAAATTGATATGAGACCTTAAACAATACATAAAGAATATGTAAAGATCAATCCTATTTTTGGTATTGTAACATGAAAATACTTACTGAGTTTGTGGAATTTATATGGTTGAGCCAAGACCACCTTCGATGAAATCACCAAAGAGATAACCAAAAGCAAACTCATCAACCAACACTTTCCCTTCATTTCTTCTATTTTTTGTGCGAATAACTTTTTGTGATACGGTATAAAGCTTTCTTTACATATATGTGTACTTTTTATATCAAATCAAACATTTGACTTACGTTCATTAAAAACGCTAATGGAACTTTCTACTTATATATATTTTTACTTCATACGCATTTTTCTTATAATTTATTCAGTATTGTCAAATTACGGCATGAATAGGAATAGCTTTGAAACACATCATAATAGAGAAGTAAATGTATATCTTTATTATCATTTAAATAAACGCTCTCTTGGTCCAATGGAAATTTAAAATATTTTAAAATTACCAATTTCAAACCTTTGTAAGTTTAGCAAGTTTTCAAATTTATTAATTTATTTATAAAGTTAGCTAATTTAATAGTATCTTATCAAAGCATATATGATTACGAATTCAAAACAAAAATATACACAAGTCAAACAAATAGAAAAAATAATTTTCACCCTCAATTTTGCCTTTCCTTTACAATAGCTATGGTTCATAAATAAGTAAATAAGAAACCATATAATATTTTTTTGAAAAGGTAAATAATAAATATAAGAAAATGTGTTGTCCGGTCCATCAAGCCACCCTTAACCGGCGTGAGGGGAACTTCCTTTGTTGGATTCTGTTCCTTGGCCTGCACGTTTTGTCACACTACCTGGTGTTTGAATCTTCTTCATCTTGTGTATATGAATCATTTCTCCTATTTCATCTTCCACAAAAGTAAATTTATGTACAAAACATATGTAGTTTAGTATATTTACTTGTCTTACTTTAGTTTCTTTTGTCTTATCTTAACTATTTGCCTATAACATATGTTGAGATAGAGAAAGCAAATTGAATTGTAAATATTGAAAATACTCACCGGTTTTGCCAGATTTATATGCCTGATGTGCTGAGATCGTCTCAAGTGAAAACATCAAAGAAAGAACCAGAAGTGAAACAATAAACCATAACTTGCCCTTCATTTTTTGTTGTTTATTCTTTTTTGGGGGTTTACGTTATGTAACATCAACATGCATATTTATATAAAATAAAAAATATATATGACTAGAAGTTTATATGATATATAGCTTTTCACGTTAGTTTGAAGATATGTTAGTTCAAAACGTTGACGACTAAAAGTCTTATCTCATAAAAAAAAGTTTCATACGAAAGGCATGGATTACAGTAGGGGTGGACACGGATCGGATACCCTTGATTTTTGGTGTAGCCGTTACCCAACCCGACTCTTACGGATAATAGATTTTTAGTACCTGTACCCGACCCGCAAAAAACGGGTACCCGAAAAAATGGGTACCCTCTAAAAATATGAATACCCGACTTGTTACCCGGAAAAAATGTATCCGAAAGAACGAAAAACCTTTTGAAATTCAAATAAATATTTTGTTTCATATTTTAACATTTAAATACTTATATAATCATTTTTTCT
>OVAN01014661.1:0-11877 GCA_900406275.1 Anastatica hierochuntica | reverse complement strand
TCTTTTATGGCTTTCAACAAGGACTTGAATCTCTGTCAAGTATTTCTTAGGTTTTTCTCAAATTTCAAAAACAATTTGTAAATGGTTTTTTGTTGCTATTATAGTTTAACATTTCAACAAAAAAAAAAAAAGAAAAAAAAAAGAAATAAAATCTAGTGTTAAAAAAAATCAAACAAAAACAGAAATACTTACATTACATTACATTAGTATTTATCAAAAAAAAAAACTTACAATAGTACAGTTTAAATATAGCTTCTAGCTTTTTCTTCTAGTTTTAATGAATATACATCTTCATCACGGATCCGTCAACAAAATTTGAGAGAGTATCCACCTACAGTTTGTGTTTGGTGTCATCAAATTGTTTGTCCCACGAAAGTTAAGAGTATCCACAATGGTGGTCTCACATAAAAATTTCTCCCTTCAAAAAATAATTAAAAAATGGAGAGTTTCTTTCTCTTTTTTATCACAACTTTATTTTTATTAAACTTAAGGAACTAAAACTACAACATTCATTTTAGCCAGTAAAGCCAATTTAGCTGAGGCATCTGCCTCCATGTTTAAAATACAAAATATATATAAAAGAGAAAATGTCAAAGTACTTTAGTAGCTCTCGAACAGCCGAACAGAGCTCAACGTGATTGCCACCATTGTTGAGGAGATAAACGAGAGTTTGAGAATCCGATTGAACATGGATCATCGATAAGCCTCTCTGTTTTGCTTGAAGCAGAGCAATGGTGATTGCTAATGATTCAACTCGAAGAGAAGAAGCTACATTATTACTAGAATCAGAGTAGTCTCCTATCAAAGAGTCTGAATCAGATCGGAAACAGATCCCAATACAACGATACAAAGAAGATGCGCACCAAGCAACATCCACAAAGAAGAGTACACCGTGTGGCTTGTATATTTTCGGTGGTCGTTGTTGCAGTCGTCTACTTGCCGGTGGTCGGAGATCCTGTCCGTTTTGCCACTGTTTTGCCTCCAGCAAGGCTTTTGTAACTGTTTTCGCAGGGGAGAAGCTCCTATCCATGAAGATGAGGTCATTACAGGCCTTCCAAATACCCCAACTGATCCACACATAAAGAGTCGCCGAAACCAGTCCCGGTGGTGGCAGGATCCTGAAGCTACGAGCTCTCTCAAGGAACAAAGCTACGGTAGGGCTTTGATTGAAGGAGGGCATCAGGCATGATTGGTGATATATCCCACACTTGTTGCGCGAAGGTGAATTCAAACAGCAAATGGTCGATCGTTTCCGGTCTACCACATCTTTTACAGTGAATGACTTGAGTCATATCTCGGTTGTGTAACGCTTCTCCCATCGGAAGGGCCTTTATCATAGCCTTCCACAAAAAGCTTTTGATTTTTGGCACTGTGTTTACTCTCCAAATTTTCTTTTGTCAATCAAACTCTCTTAGTGGTTGTTCTACTCGTGCGGCCATTGATACTCCATAACCTGATTTTGAGGAGTAGCCGCCATTCTTGTTCGGTAGCCAAAACAACTTGTCTGGTATAGCCCGAGCACCAAGAGGGATAGTTCAAATTTTTTCTTCATGACGAGGTAGGTGCTTCTTAACTTCCAGCCAATTCCATTGTCGGACTCTTTGTGGATCAGGTCCGAGACTAGGAGATGCTGGTTGGAACTAGTAGAAGGTCCCAAAGGGCGCAGTGGTTCTGAAGAAGAGAGCCACATGTCTTCCCATACCCGCACCTTTTCCCTCGATCCTATCACCCAACAAAGTCCCATCCGGAGCGTGTCTCTGCCAGACATGATACCCCTCCATCCATGGGATGGATTTGACGGCAATTTACAATCCAAGAAGGAGACATTGTGATAATATCTACCCGCGAGCACTCTAGCAAATAAAGAGTCTGGTTTTGTGATCATTCTCCAGCTCAGTTTCGCAAGGAGGGCGTTATNCCCCCCCCCCCCCCCCCCCCCGTATTCTTTAGAGCCACTAGCTTCTCCTATGCTACCCAACACATCTTCCTTTTATCCAGTTTTTCATCTCACCAGAATCTCGTTAAAGCGGATTGAATTCTCTTACAGAGGGAAACGAGAAGTTTGAAGCACGACATGGCATACGATGGGACCGTAGCAAGTATCGATTTCAACATAATCTATTTTTTTGCGGTTGACAAGAAACGTGTCGACCAGCTTTGTGCTTTGACTCGGATTCTGTCCACAATCGAGGTAAAGATATCGCGTTTCTTTCTGCCAAAGTGCTCGGGAAGACCTAGGTATTTCCCGGTTCCGCCCTTTTTCCGAATGTGTAATGTTCGTTTAATCTTGTTGCATTTTTGGCGGGGAGTCTTTGATGCGAAAGTGATAGAAGATTTTTGTAGATTAATGGTTTGTCCCGAGACTTTCCCATAAGTGTCAAGGATACTCTTTAGGGAAAGGATGCTCTCATCCTTATATCTGCAGAAGAACATCGTATCATCCGCAAAGATAAGATGATTAATCGGAGGGCTTTGCTTCGATACTCTAACTCCTGGAAGGGACCCGTTTTCTTGCGCTTTATGACAAAGACCCGAGAGTACCTCCGTACACAGGATGAAGAGGTACGGAGAGAGAGGATCTCCTTGTCTTAAACCCTGAGAAGGGTAAACGCGGCTTTACGGTGAACCGTTCACTAGAAACGAGTAGGATATTGTTGATACACACTCCATAATCCAATTTATCCATACGTTATGGAAACCAAGTCTTTGAAGTACCTCGTGAAGAAACACCCATTCAAGCCTATCATACGCTTTGCTCATGTCTGTTTTCACAACCATAGCTTCTCGCTTTTGCGCTTTTGATAGTCTCATGAAATGGAGAATCTCGTGGGTGATCAAGACGTTATCAGAGATGGATCTACCCGCAACAAATGCCATTTGGTTCTCTGAAACGATATTCGGGAGAATGGGATTGTGTCTTCTTGTTAGTATCTTCGCAACAATCTTATAGAACACGTTGCATAGAGCTATCGGGCGGTAATCTGCGACTTTCCTTGGCGTCGATATCTTAGGAATAAGGAAAACATGCGTTTTATTCAAGATGTGTTGGAAAGCTCCTGAGGTAAAGGAAATTCTCACCTCTGTTGTGATGTCGGGTCCAATGATCGATCAAAAGGCATGGAAGAAAGCGGCCGAGAATCCGTCAGGCCCCGGCGCTTTCGCAGCATGTACGGAGCGAACAACCTCATAAATCTCTTCATCACTTGGTGTGGCTATAAGGGCAATGTTCATTTGTGTAGAGATTTTCGGTTCAAGTACGTCACGAACTACTGTGGGGTCAGTGAGGTTTTGTGAAGTGAAAATCTCGTGGAAATAACTAGATATCACTCCTGTTATTTCCTCCTCCTTGTAGAAAGCATCACCGTTGTTATTCTTTATGACCGTAATGCGATTACATGTTCTCCTATTTCTCGTTGCGACATGAAAGAAAGTCGTATTGTAGTCTCCTTCTTGGATCCAGAGGATCCTACTCCTTTGTTGCCAAAATGCATCTTCCTCTTTATAAGCTTTGCTCTAAATCTCATTAAGTGAATTTATGGTCCTCTGATCCACCTCTTGGCTAGAGAGGGCTAAATCCATGCCCGACCTTTATAGGAAGCCAAAGAAGCAGTGGCTTCCGGCCATTAATAATAATATATTTTTCCAGCCTTTTTCTTGTAAAGGTTTTTTAGTGTAGTGGTATAATTAATATATCATGCACCATGTAGGTGCTAGGTTCGATCACCCCAAGCGTACATAATTTTTAATTTTGTTCATTTTTGTAAAATGTTGACATATAAAAGAAAAAAATTGGCCTTTTTTTGTTTTGTTTCCGGTCTCTTCAAGACAAGGACCGACACTGGCTAAATCTAATTTATGTTGATTTTCCTCTATGACTTTGGCACTATTCAGCGTTTGTTCTCGTGACCACTTCGAAATGGCCCTGCAACATAATGTTATCTTGAATTCCGCCTCTCTATTTCCAACTCTGGTCCACACGCTTTCTATTAGCTCATAGATTTCCTCCTTCTCGCATAGTCTTCGATCAAACCGGAACATTCATTTTTTCTTCACTCTAAAGTCATCCAGGAAAGTGATGAGAGGTCTATGATCGGAGCCTTCGAAACGAAGGTATTCCGAAAGACCGAAGGGAAAAAGTTCTTGCCATGCATTGTTGGACAGAGCTCGGTCGAGCCGAGCGTGTACTAAATGGTCGTATCGCACTTCTCAAAAGATAGTGGATTCCCCGAATGTTTAACGTTCCAGAGTCCATTGAGGGATACAAACGCTCTTAAGTTCGTAAACGAGCGTTCATGGCGTGTTGAAAAATTGAGTCTCTGGATTCAGATATTTTGAGGGACTTAGGGGGTGACTGGTATCATGACTTTTAAAACTGTACAGACTCTAAAGTAAATAAAAGTTTTTAAAGTTAAAATTTTGTCAATCATGCTTTAATTTTCTTAAAATCACTCACCACCCCTATAATTTCTCATTGTGTTGATTCTTCTATTTCTCTTTTACGCTTTGAATTTTTTAAAAGTCCACAATACATGACTTTTTTTTAAAGCCACAACTTTTAAAGTAACAACCAAAACTTTAAAATAAAATTTAACTGTTACGGTGTAAAGTAAAAGTCATAAACAATCACTCCCTTAAATCTTTAGTTGAGAGATTAATTTATACACGTGTCATTTTTTTATTGGAAAATTGTTCTTAGTTATTGTATTTAATTATATATTTAAAATATATTAAAATATTAATATGAATATGTTTAGAAACCCAAAATGAGAAATTCACCATCGTGGATGCTCTAAGAAAGTAGTGGCACTGATCATGCACAAGATGCTTAAATGTGCCAATATATTATATAAACGTAAGAGAATATTATTTAACAAAACAAACATAAGGGAGTATTGTATCATAACTTGTCACAATAGTTTTATCCCATTCATAGGACAAGAAAAACGTAATAGATGTCAACCACATATATTTATTATTATTTCAAAGACGGATGACATTGACCAACAAAGAGGTGATCTGCTCCTTGAATCTTCCTTTGCAAAAAGTAAATTCTTCGTCGGTCCTGTAGGTGAAATATACCATTTTTCCAAAATCAATGGCTCGTTTTAGGATTTCACGCATCTTTGTTGCCTTCAAAAACTCCTCGTTTGGGGTCTTATCCAAATCCCTAACCATATGTTGAAGCTCCGCGAATGCTTCCTCCGCAGTAACTCCATACTGCTTCATATAATAATTGATGGCATTCGCTTTATACCCTCTGCTCATATCATCCTAATACATACTAGATGCATTAATATTCCATAGTGCATTTGCAAGAATGGTATCATTATTAGCCCAAAAAATGATTTCCAGGGCCTACATTTTTAAAGATATTGTAAAACATGATCTTTTGGACTGAGCACACAGATCAGACCAATTTTCCATTGCCCTGGAACATCCTTACTATCAGAAAAATTAAACTAGTAATGTTGATGATGTTATTGTAATTACCTTAAAGCTGGTTAAGTCATTCATAATACGACCCCATTTAGCATGAGCCTCAATAAGTTTCGGTTTGGATTTCACCCAAAACCTTCTTCCCTAACAATTTGGTCCCAACCTTAGAAAACTTGCTGCTAGAGCTACATACGTCGCGACTTCGACTCCCCCAATCTTCAAGAATTCATCAAATGTAGGCACCACGTTTATTTGTGTCCACTCGGCAAAGCAAAATTTGGCTCTTAAGTATATCTTGAACTGTTTATTTTTTTTAGATAAGAGCATAAAAAGAAGTTTAATGTCTACTTCTATTTATGACTTTTTCTCTCCTTATGATATATTTTTGTTAAAAGCTATTTATTTAGGATATTTTTCCTGGTAGTTGTATTATATAAAATTGGACGCGTTTCACGTGACACCAATAATAACTCACTAGATTGGTTTTGACATGTATTATGGTTTATTTAGTTTATAACATGTGTCACTATATAATAATGCAGGGAATATGTTTCCATGATCTATAGATTAAGTTTGATCAATTTTAGATTTATATCATAATTTACAAAATATCTCTAATAATATGAAATCTCTATCGATACTTCAAGACACATTGTATTGACCTGCTTGAGGTATTAACTATGGTCTAGAGTTGCATGTATTACAAGATTCGAGTTACGTATGCTTAAGCCAAAATGACAAAAGGTCGCTAAACTTCGTAGTAAAGATTAGATACTTTGGTTAAAACTTTTATTTTTATTAAAATCGAAATTGAAATACAAAGGTTGATAGAGATTACAATGTGAACTTGAAAACTCAAAGATAAAACTAGGAGAGAATTTTAGAGAGAGAATGAGGTCATGAAAAACTTGATTCTCCTTCGTTGATAGAAAGATGTCTTTTCTAAAGGAGGTTAATCATTTGAAGTCTTGATACGTGTCATCTTTTTGTAGTGAAAAAATCTTTCTTAATGAAGAATCTTATCCTTGCATGTCTTGAGTGTCTTCGTGAGATCCGCTTGTGGGGTCCACTTCTGCGTTTTCATCTTGTTAAGCTTCTTCTTGGAACTTGCTAACTCCTTCTCGAGACTTTCTTTTACAGAGTCTCGGGACTTACTTTTGCAAAGTTTATTAAATGCGAGAATTAAATACAACATTATTATATTTTTTGTAAGTCCACAAAACCAATTAAAATACAAATAACTTACATAAAATTTTAAAATACAACATTAAAGGCGAGAATGAAATTTAAATATATTATAATATTAGTATTTTTTACGATATTATTATAATTATCTTTTTTATTCGGAAGATATTATTATTATTACCTTTTTTATTTGAACAAGTCCTGGTTAGGGGTCACCATATGTCCTTGTTTCTTGCATAACTTCATCATTGTTGTCGGAAGACTCCAGTTGCTAACTAATTGCTTCAAGTAATTGTTTGAGTTTTTCGCGTTTAGAGAACGCACTTGCTGATTATGTGGCCGAATGTGTTGTACTTGTTGGTTTACGAGGATCACATTGTTGGTTATTGGGTTTGGAAGTTGGCTTGGTGTAAGAAGAGATATTGATTTGGTAACTGTTTGGATAACGGTGTTGAGGTATTGATAGATTTGGAAAATGTTTTGAATACTAGTGAGTGAACATCGATTCATATTGAATTTTTTCCATCATTTGATTCGGTAATCGCGGACCAATGAGTAGGGCATATCTTGGAGGGCAAGGATGAGGTTAAAATGCCAACAACATATCCAGGGTATTCCCATGTCAATGTGGAAGACTATTTTGGATAAAATTTCGACGGGTTGGACGTGTATGTGTTTTTGGTAGTAAGGGAAGGAGAAGTTTAGAATTTCGGGTGGATAAATGGGATCCGAAGGACAAAACTAGTACCACCATTCATTAAACCATTCTGGTATTTATTTTGGGCAGTTAATGCAAAGGAAATGAACCATGAGTGAACATAAGCGCAAAGATAAAAGGCGCGGGAAAAGGCATTCTGGTAATCGGTGTAGGTATAGCCTTGAATATGGTCACATGAGATAGTAAATGATTTGATAGTATGGTGATGGATAAAGCCAAGATCGTGTATTGAGCAGATGCGTAGTAATTTTCAGGTTGAGTAGGAGATAAAGTTGGGATTGCTTTTGTCGGGATAATTGCTTATTTCGACCAATTTAGAATCGACAAGAATAAATTTTTAAAAGGTTTGGTTTTTTGTTACATTGTCAGTTGGCTAGAGACTATATTCATAAAAATACGCAGTGGGTAAAGTTTTGTAATTGTTTAAGGGGAACTGCTTTGGTAACGGAGGTTGTCAGAAGGTGTTATTTTTGTTGTTTAAGGTGATAGACAGATTTTTGAAAAGTGTTTGGGGTAGGATTTTATGTTTTGGTTTCAGGGATAACAATTTTTGAATAAGAGAGGGGTGGAAATTTGGCGAGAGTCGAGAATGGATTTTGCATAGTTAGGGTTTTTCCTTGTAGGTGGGATTGATTCTTGACATAGTCTGATGTCGTCATCAGTTTCTTGCTCTTAAGATCACTCATTTGATCTTAAGAGCAAAAAACAGATGACAGTATCATAATATATCAAGAATCAACCCCACCTACAAGGAAAAACTTAACTACGCAAAATCCATTCTCGGCTCTCGCTGAACTTCCATCCATCTCTTTTTCAAACCCCTAAAACAAAAACACAAATTCCTACCCCAAACACTTCTCAAAAATCTGTCTATCACCTTAAACAACAAAAACAACGTATTTTGACAACCTCTTTTACCAAAACAGTTTTCATTAAAGAATTACAAAACTTTACTCATCGCGTCTTTTATGAAGATAGTCTCTACCCAACCAACAATGTAACAAAAAACTGAACTTTTTATGAATTTATTCTCGTAAATCGGTTGAAATAACTCATTATCCAGACAAAATCAATCCCAACCTTATCTCCTACTCAACCTACAAAATATTTCGCATATGCTCAATGCACGACTTTGGCTTTATCCATCACCATACTATCAAATCATTTAATACCTCATGTTACCATATTCAAGGCTACACCTACACCGATTACCAAAATGCCTTCTCTCGCGCCTATCTTCGCGCTTATGATCACTCATAGTTCATTTCCTTCGATATCAACTGCTCAAAACAAATACTCGGATGGTTTAATGAATGGTGGTACTGGTTTGGTCCTTCCGATCCTATTTATCAATCCGAAGTTCTAAACTCCTCATTCCCGTACTACCAAAAACACATACCCGTCCAATCCGTCAGACCATTATCCAAAATAGCCTTCCACATTGATATGGGAATACCCTGGATATGTTGTTGGCATTTTAACCTCATCCTTGCCCTCCAAGATATGCCCTACTCATTGGTCCACGAATACCGAATCAAATGGTGGGACAAATACAATATGGATCGATGTTCCTTCAACAGTATTCAAATAGATTTCCAAATTCATCAACACCTCAACACCGCTATCCAAACAGTTTTCAAATCAATATCTCTTCTTACACCAAGTCAACTTCCAAACCCCATCACCAAAGACAATCCCTAACATCGTGATCCTGGTAAACCACCAAATCCAATACATTCGGTCACAAAATCAGCAAGCGCATTATAAAACGCGAAAAACTCATACTTGAAGCAATTAGCCAACAATTGGATTCTTTCGACAACGATGATGAAGTTATGCAAGAAACACGTACATATGGTGGCCCCCTAAGCCAAGATCTGTTCGAATAAAAAAAAGGATAATAATAATAATATCGTCTGAATAAAAAAAGTAATTATAATAATATCGTAAAAAAAGAAAAACACCTAATAATGTAATATATTTAAAATTCATTCTCACCTTTAATGTTGTATTTTAAAACTTTAAGTAAATTATTTGTATTTTATTTTGTTTTGTGGACTTCAAAAACGTAATAATATTGTATTTAATACTTGCCATTAATAAACTCTACAAAAGAAAGTCCCGAAAGTCTGTAAAAGAAAAGTCCCGAGAAAAATTTAGCAAGTCCTAAAAAGAAGCTTAGCAAGATATAAACGCAGAAGCGGACCCCACAGGCGGATATCACGAAGATACTCAAGACATGCAAGAATAAGATTCTTCATTAAATAAGATTTCGTCACTACAAAAAGATGACATGTATCAAAACTTCAAAGGATTAACCTCCTTTATAAAAGACAACCTTCTATCAACGAAGAAGACACAAGTTTTCATGATCTCATTCTTTCTCTGAAATTCCAAGTTTTCTGTATCATTGAGTTTTCAAGTTCACATTTCAATCTATATCAATCTTTGCATTTCAATTTAGATTTTAATAAAAGTAAAAATTTTAACCAAAGTATCTAATCTTTACTACGAAGTTTAGCGACCTTTTGTCATTTCGACTAAGTATAAGCAACTCGAATCCTGTAATACCGACAACTCGAGACCATAGTTAATACCTCAAGCACGTTAATACTTTGTGTCTTGAAGTATCGAGGAGACTTTACATCTGGTATCATAACCTAAATCGATCTTTCATGAATCAAAGTAATTTATTGCTCTGTTTTATTAAAAGGCTTTCAAAATTAGACTTTCATAAACTCAAACTAGTTTAAACCATCTAGAAAAAACTTCACCCTTCTACCGAAACGAATTTGATGAAATTAAATTATTATCATCATTAGCTTTAAACAAATATAAACAAAACAGATTTAATTGTATTCATATTTGCCTAATTCAAGTAGCTATAAAACCAGTATCAAAAACTGGAATGTCTCCGATACTTATGCTATTACGAGATAAAAATGTATTAAAATTTTAAAATTCACTCCTTAGAGCAGTACAATCTAATCTATGCAACGGAGCAATTTATTTTAATTGCACTCCCAATTTTCAAATAAATCTACATGATCCAACTTTACTCAACACTTTAGTATTAAATGTTCATTTACCATATATTAAATTTCAAAATGAATGACATGACTACCTATTACTCTATCGAATCTACTTTAAACATTCAACTTCTGAATTTAATCCAAAACGTTTATTACAAGATGATAAGGACGAAACCACTATATTAGCTATTCATAGTAAAGATACCCCAACTGCTACAAATAGATCTAAGCAATAAAAATGTGATGAAATAACTATTCTCGATCAATGGAAAATTAATGTTACTCAACCACCAAGAAATTTAGAACAAAAAGAAATTTCAAAAATAATTGAACAAAGAGACGGATAAATATTACTACAATTTCGATCTCGATCTTTTAGGGACCACTCCCGCCTCGAATTAGTTTATACCATTCAAGAGCCTCCTTTTCTGAATATTGTACTAGTCAATCTAGTGCAGATTCAGAAACGAAAAGTGTAAATCAAAATATTAGACCAGATAATTCAATTAAATTTCAAACTCCTATAGATGAACCAGAACAAGATATGTATCTAACATCTCCAATTCCATCTGATTTTAAATTTATAAATGTCAC
The DNA here is from genome assembly GCA_900406275.1 of Anastatica hierochuntica. Classification (NCBI taxonomy): domain Eukaryota; kingdom Viridiplantae; phylum Streptophyta; class Magnoliopsida; order Brassicales; family Brassicaceae; genus Anastatica; species Anastatica hierochuntica. The sequence goes on along the minus strand of OVAN01014661.1, from coordinate 912 downwards.
AACAAAAAATATGAAATTGATAAACAATACATTAAATAAGACTTTTACTCAAAAGACAATGAAGAAAAACGTAACTGGTATTTCCAAATATTCAGTACACAACAAACCTTATTACCCACGTCATACTCCACATGATTTATTATTTGAAGAACATTACAACTACTCAAGTAATAAAGTATATACTGGAAAAGGCATATACAAATGCAGGGAATATGTTTCCATGATCGGTTGATTAAGTTTGATCAATTTTAGATTTATATCATAATTTACAAAATATCTAATTATACGTGTCATAAATACAAAAGTTAATTTTTAAAAATTTAATGCTGAAACTATATTCTCTGCATATATTTACCCCAATATATCCTAATCTAGTGTATATATCCCCTATATATTAGTTGAGAAGTAGTTTAAGTGGATTATGTTTATGTGTCAACCTCTTAAAACTTCAACATTAAATTGTTATAATTTTATTGGTCAGAATTTTCTAATATTTTTTAACCAAAAAACCTCTCATCAAAAAAAAATCTTGTAAAATATTTCAACGACAATAATGTTTCATCTTTTAAAGTTCTAAATTATTAACTTAACCATCAAAAGACAATAATGTTTTCTCTCATTTCAAAAATGTGCATTAACAAATGTCATCAAAACGAAAAAAACTCTAGATTATTCACAAAATTAATTAATCTCTATGTATTTTCAAAAAAAAAAATTATTAACTCAACCACAATGATAGACTAATATATTTTTTTTATCTAAACCTAAAAACAAAATACTCAAATGATCTATCACCTAAAATAAAAAATGAAAACAAATTAAATTAGTGACAAAAATTATTATCATATTTAATTCAACTTAATACTCATCAATTTGATAATATCCTAATAAATAATTTACATCATCTAAACA